>JAHMML010000009.1:402438-430997 GCA_020341155.1 Eciton burchellii
AAGAGGAGGAGAAGAAAATGAAGGAGGAAGAAGAAGGAGAAAAGCAGGAGAAGGAGGAAGAAGATATAAACATAACGAAGTAGTAGAGAAGCCAAAAAAGAAAACAAAAGTGGCAAAGAAACCGAAGAAAACAAAGCTTATATAGCTATATAAGAACTTATATGGGTCAAAACTATATAAAGCCAAAGAAAGAAGAAGTAAAAAAAGTGGAAAGAAAAGTTTAAATTTTTTAAGATAATTAAAAAATAGACGTAATTTTTCGGACAATGATGAGTACACAATGTTATTCAGTATCCATTCAGTGAAATGGAGGATGAATATCTACATCATGCAAGAAACTTGCGAATAATTGTTAAAGAAATTCCATTTTTCCAGGTGGATCAGTGTTTACCAATCGTTCAAAAGCTTTCATTGTGAATGATCATAAAAAAACTGGTACGGTATACCACGTAAATGTAAAAATATATAAGATCGTTAGTCAAGCACTGCCATGTACCTAAACTGTTATGTATATCCCATTTTAGTTTTTTTTAGTTTCCTTTTAATATTTGACATATTATAGACGTAATATTATTGACTACAGGGGCCAAAATAAAGAGAGGCAGTGCTTTATTCGTATGATATTACAATATCATGATGATACACATTATGACATACATGCGTTACTTTATACATAGAAAATCATCATGAAATGTTTCGAAAAATTTGTACTAGAAATAGATGAAAACTAATTGGAAGCGAATCTTGCCACAATCATAGTATACAATAATATTAAAATATCAAATTCGATGATTGGCAAGCACTGATACACTTTTCATGCAGAAGCTAAAGATTTGACAAGATCTTATTTTTTATCATAAATAAGATTCGTTGGTAAATTTTTTGCTTTATATAATTGGATTTGAACATTTAGGGTTTTATCAGATTACATTATTTCCTATCGAATAATTTTTATTTTTCTATCAAGCTTTTTAATGATCACCTTTTGACTCTTGTTCTTAGCGTAATTATTTATTATTTTTACATTTTCGTCTTGTAAATGTGAACACAAAATTCAAAATACGTTTCAAAGATACATCATTAAAAGATACATCGAAGATTATTTTAAAAAAATGCAATTAAAGAAAAAAGACAGGAAATACGAACTTCTTTCCAGTTTAGATTAATGTTTAGCAATAAATAAGTTCGCGATTTTATTATTCTTAATGGTTTTTACGTGATAAACAGTTTAATGATGAGAAAACAGCAAGAAAAATACCCTAGAAATAATTGAACAAAAAAGATCTGCAGAAATCTGTTATAAAAACGTATAATTAATTATTATCATATTAAATGGATATAACATATCCAGCAATATTCTTTATACAGCTACATTTCAAATTTCATGAGAATGTTACTGCTAGCAATATTATATCTATATTAAGAATGTAGATATTGTTAAATGAACAATTTGAAACCAAACTAAAATAGAATCTTTTTTCATTCATTAATTTCAATGCAAAACTGCCACATTTTTTGTAAAATTCAACATTGTACGCAATATCTATTCATACCTCATTAGATTTCTTTGGCTTATACATAAAAATATGCTTGTAATGTGAAAGTATTTGTGTGCGACAATTGTGAGACTAATAATGTTTATGCCTATTATTAGGAAACGCTATCTAGAAATTTTAGCGTTAAGAAATGTATTGCTTTGAATTAAAAGATACAAATAGATTATTACATAATTATTATATAATTATATAATTATAATTATAATTTGCTTTTTATTAAAAATTAGAAATATTTGCTCATACAATAAAGAGAACTGTTTAAACACGAGTGTTATTAATTCTTTTGATAACGAAACTAAAGAATAATAAATATGATACGTATATATATACACACATCGTTTATGCAACTCTGTTGAATTATGCCTTGAAATAATAGAATTTACTTTGAATGGTATTAATATTAATAAGCAACAGAATTCTGAGAGAAACATTTTCGGTCATTGATCTCGTAAAGGGAAGAGATTAAAGAGACTGCAAGAAGAGAACTTCAGATGGCGTTACCACATAACGTAACTGGATGTAACCGTATTTTCCCCTTTACTTTTATCCTTCAATTTAGTAAAACATTTTTTCATCGATATGTCATCGAACATTTAGATAAATTTGAAAAATCTCTGATCAATCTCAATCCCTGTATAGTGTAAAATTAAATTAGAATACAAAAATCTTACTAAAAGCACAGATCTGTCTGCATAGCCTACAAAAGTTTCCTCGTTATCAGCTCAGACATTATATTCGTGCTGAGACATTGCGCTAAGATATTTACAAAGAAATTAAGCAATTCGGGAACGTAAGTGATGATTAGTTATCTGTGCTTGATCGAGCACGTTGCAACGTGCACTTGAGACTTGGAGAGACACTTGACGTGTACTCGAAGATCCAATAGATGAGAATTCCACGTTTGATTCGTAATGTCCTGATAGGCATCCCGATTGGGATTGCTTTTACTGACACGATCGGATACGTGGCGAGAGTGGAAGGGATCTCCATGCAACCTGCGTTAAATCCCGACCAGGGCTATTCCGATTACGTGTTCCTGAATCGCTGGCTCGTTCGGAAGCATGATATTCAACGCGGTGATATTGTAAGCGTGAGTTCACCGAAGGTGCCGAGTCAGACACTCATCAAGAGAGTTGTGGGACTAGCAGGGGACATTGTGGGCACACATGGATACAAGATCAATATTCTTCAAGTATGCGATATGTTATTTCATGCGTGATACTATCAGGAACTTAGCTATCGATCGATTAACGCTAATCCAATGCTAATTTTATTAGTCTCCTATTTGTGAGTGGAGCATTAATTTTATCCTCCGATATAGATACCAGAAGGACATTGTTGGGTAGAAGGAGACCATACTGGGCATTCTATGGACTCTAATATCTTTGGACCGGTTTCATTAGGATTAATTAAGGCCAAAGCTACGCATATAGTCTGGCCACCAAGCAGATGGCAACAATTAAATCCTAAAGTTCAATCATGAGGGCTGTTAGTTTTGTAAAGAGACTACAATGGGAATTACCGGGTACTGTATGCAGGTAAGCTCGATCGATATAGCTATCGATGTAACAATCCGGAAATATTAGCTTAATATTATCCACAGACATGGCTTAACAATCGGAGATGTTGATAATGACGGTGATAATGAGCTGGTCGTCGGCACTGCCGAAGGAGAACTTTACATTTTTAAGGTAAAAATATTAGTAAGATAATAGGTATCGGCAACTATCATTCTTCAAAAAATTGTGCTTTACGTATAAAGTTATATATTTATACAGCTAAAATACATTTATATATTCCCCCATTGCTACAGGGATCCGAGATATGGCAGAAGATTACAGGTCTTGGTCTCATAACCAGTGTAGCAATCGGGGATATTTTCAATTACGGACGCAATGCACTTGTCGTCATCTGTGGTGATGGATGGACGCATATATTTTATAGTCCCAGATCTGTTAATCCTAATATAGTAAACGTGCCTGTAACCCAACATAGCATTAAAGACACAAATGAACAAGATAGCGTTAAAACGAATAATGGTGAGTCTGGAGAATGGTGAGACAAATCAAAGTATATAGAAAGAGAAACTCATTTTCCAATAAATGGATTACTACAGAGTAATAAATTTGGAACTGAATGACTGTCTGTGTGCAGATTTGGTAAATTCTCAAAATTCGGAACATGTCGACAATGAAGTCAATGAACTATCTGGAAAGATGGAATGCGTGCATGTACAAAGAATACCAACCAACACAAAAATAGTACTGATAGCTGATGTCGATAAGGATGGTGCCAATGAGATGATTCTCGGTCTAACGGATCGCGTTGTGAGATCTTATAGATGGTCCAGTAATGCTGATCTAGGAACAGGAAAATTAGTTGGCCTTAATAAATGGGAATGTACCAATCAAATAGGAACAGTTACGTTACAGGTATATCAAATTAAAAGATATTTTGTAATGTACGTTTGTAATGTACATTGACGTTACAACTGGATTGTGACGTAGATGCAAAAATGCTGAGAGACAGAAGCCACCAACTAAAACAAAAATTTCTCTTTAGCATACCAGTGATGGTACGCCAACTCTTCTGGTTGCACAACCTGGCGGTACTTTCATGCGAATCAAGTGCAATCCTGAAGACTGCCATTCGAAAGATGTGCCCTGCGAAGCTGTGGATTATCAAACGCTGGGAATATCCCGGATGCGCAATCAGAATATCTCGACGGAGATCATCGGAGACTTGGAACCGGGAACGACGCCGTTTATTTCGACGCTCGAGCCTAAAGTGTCCAGTTACGTGCCTAAAAACAAGTTGCCGAAACAGAGCTTCGCGGACGATAGTCAACTGAACATGAAGACCTTTAAGCCCGCGTCTCTCGAATTTAAAAGGAACTATTCGCAGCCGGTGATTCGAAAAAATAGCCTAGATATGGCAGGCGAATATAGTCGAGACTTTACAGCAGACTTTCAAGGAACAGCCAGATTTTATAACTCTGTCGATTCCGCAGACATCGAACAAATGGGCGGCAATGTTATTCTCGGAAAATTCGATAAAAAAACGACGAAAGATACACTTTTGCCATCGTCTAAAGATTTCTCTCATAACAACAACAACAACAACAACAACAATAATAATAATAATAATAGCAGTAATAACAACAATGATACAATTAATGCGAATCAGAAGGAAGGAGAGGAAAAGGATTCGGCCGATGCAAGTACCAGCGAAACTGTCACGAAAGGAAAACCATATGCACTCGCGACGCTTGATGGGACCATCATGTTGGTGCAGGATGAGGTCATTTTGTGGTGAGTGGTCGCGCGTATAAACAAATTTGCTTTATCTATTATCTGCTGTCTATCGTGTTATGCAGCGTTCGTTTCTTCATGCAGGGCTATGCAAGTGGATCATCAAATATTCGCTCTGTGCCGGCTGGATGTCACCGGCGACAACTCAGATGAGATAATCGCATGCGCCTGGGACGGTCAGACTTACATTCTGGATCAACAACGGCGCAGTGTACGCTTCCAATTTGAAGAGCCGGTCAGAGCTTTCTGTGCAGGAAATTATAACGTGACACCAGGAGCGTCTAGCCCCAGCCTGGTATATAACACCTTTAATAACAAGGTTCTCACCAAATACAGTCAGAATCGATTAAGGTCGTTTGATCAAATGAAATAATCAATATTTTTTGCTTTTTTTCAGATTTTTCTTTACTATGACATTACCCTGCCGAGTATGACGATCACGCCTCTGAATCCCATGAAGGATCTCGATCCGGAAGAGATGCAGATGTTGGAGAAATTGTTGGGCAAGTGCAGCACCAATGAAAAGCAACTAAAGATGCAACAGTTAACTGAATGGCTATTATACGGTGTTAATGTATAAAGTTTGTTATTAAAGTAACGTATGTGCCAGAAAATATAACGAGATATTGCATATTCTGATACGCACGTGGAATCGTTGTTCCTATTTTTCCTAAATCTCCCATGTTAATGCAAACGAAGATAACGCGATCCAAGATGCTTGCTGACGCCGAAGGCGTCTACGGCACGAATCGATTTTCTCGATTTTCAATCGAGAAAGCGGCGCTTCCGATATCAGTTTTCTATTTCTCATCCACGTCGACAGGATTGCGCAGCTGTCCTGGAGGACGTGTCAACGCGTTATCGCAAGGAACATACGAACATACAAAAGTTGGCGCAGATTTTTGGTAAACAAGCAGTCGGCGATATCGACGATGAAACTTAAATTTGGTGTAGTGGGCAATATATAAAGATGTCTATTTGCGGGATTTTGCCAGACACGGCGTCATCATAAATCAGGCTGACACCTGACGCTGAATATTGGCCAAACATAGCACCTCATCGTTGAACCTCTTCGTTGTCAGTGGGTATGCAGATATTTCGTCAGGTACTTTTCCAAATTCCTAAAAGACCGCCTCGCTTCTTTGGTATACACCGTGATTAGACCGCGGATGCAGAAGGGGCATATCTGCCGAAATCACGTCATTCCGTTGCCGGTGCGGTGCATTACTGCATATCCTAATGCAATAACCAGATCGCCCTACTAGACAGATCGGCACGAAGTGATCGAGATAGGTGAGTAATCGCCACTATGCACACATCTTGGCTATAAACGCGCACGGAATTCGAAATTAAGTCCCTACTTTCGTTCGCTTCCATTCGAATGCAAACGGAAACGTTTAACATCTCAACTCTGATGATCGAGAAATAAATGAGGAGACCCGGCCCGGCCAGGCAAGTACATCCAGTCAGATACCCGCAGAATCTGATACGTTTATATATAGGAACACTTATCCCAATGAAATCCAGTTTAATCGCCGTACTTGCACGGCGAAAGACCGGTAATCTCACTTTCTACTTCGGGCAACGAGTTCTCACCGTATAAGACTAAATGGGAAACAGTTTAGCGCCGATGCGACCTGCACGCGAGTAGCGTAGTTCCACTTTGCCTGGACTCACCGAATCGATCTCTGAAACACGCAGCCCATTCTCAACGAGAATCCATTTCGGGACAACGATGACCGTCAACGGTACGATGTCATTCTTCGCGGGCCACGAGCTGAAGGAACTCACTTTCGGATGGACCGATTACACCCTGTTTGCTGGCCTGCTGGGGATCAGTGTTCTTATCGGTATTTATTTCGGCTTCTTCAGCACCAAGCAGGACAACACCACCGAGTACCTCCTCGGCGGCAAGACCATGTCCTTCTTTCCGATCAGCATGAGCCTGATAGCGAGGTAATTTGAACGCGCCTTGTCGCCGTTTTCCGGATAATACCAGCGTACGGCGTACTCATCAGGCGTACTCATTTTCTCTTTTTTGTCTTCCCCAAACAATTTTTGTTCGAAACGAAGCTTGATCGTAGAAGCCTTTGTCTAATCTAGAGTCGACTGTCGACTATAGACACATCGAGCATACCGAGTTTCGTGGAGAAAAGTCCAAACGCAGGATCAATCCTAAACTTGCCATTCTGTATTCGAGGATTCGACTGATCCGATGTAGCTTGTGGACGATCAAACGATCGTTCGAAATGAAAAGCGCGCGTTGAAGAGAGGATCGATTCCCGATAGAGACAAAATTCCTTTCAGCCACATATCAGGAGTATCCCTGCTCGGTGTGCCCTCCGAGGTGTATCAGTATGGGAGCCAGTACGCAGCGTGCATTTTCACGTCCTTCATCAGTTGCTTCATAATCGTGTACGTGTATCTGCCGGTGTTCTACAAGCTGCAACTGACGAGCACTTTCGAATATCTGGAGATCAGATTCGCCAGACCGGTCCGGCAATTGGCATCCTTTCTCTACGCTCTGTCGCTGATCGTTTACGTGCCGCTGATAATCTACGTGCCGGCGCTGGCTTTCTCGCAGGCTACCGGGATGAATCTGCATTACGTCGCGCCGGTGATATGCATGGTGTGCATCTTCTACACGACCATCGTAAGTAAAACGAACGTAATCTAGATCGATGATGCCGTAATAATCGCCGTAAATTTAGAAAGGGGGACCTTTCCTTTCGGACAAGTGAATATCGTCCACAAAAAGACTGTAAAATCCATTTCATTCGTTCGTTTCGTGAAAAGATCCTTTCCGATCGATCGGGATAGATCTGGAAAGAATTATTGAATAATTTTTCTTGTCGCGAGATCGAGCTTCGACACGTTCGCCTTCTGGATTCCGCGTTTCTCGTCATTCGGACGGGAGGTATAGCCAGCGTTATCGTCTATCAACATTCGCACATGCGAATATATTGAAAGAGAGATTCACGGAGATCGTAAAGATCGTAGACTCATGTTAGGGATTAATTCGACCTTTCCTTCAAGTGGAACGTTCTTCTTCTCGCCTTTTCTCGCGCAGCATCCCACGAGGATGTAACGTTATCAGATATCATTGCCTTAACTTAAAATACACCTGTACACAGATACAAGCATGACGGCTGCCGAATCAAGTGATTATTTAGAGCGGACTTATCCGAAGGTTCGTGAGATTCGGGACCGCGGCCTTATCAGTCTCTTGCCGGGTTATTTACGACACGGCATCGCGCGACACGTCGACAGCATAACGATTGCGCTATCGCTACCGTCATTCGGATAAAACACACAGAAACAATGACGGGATTTGCCGTTGTTTAGCCGTGTCTTCCACTTGTTTAGACAACACTAAGCTGAACAGCAGTGGCGAAGCTGCCGGGTGAAACGAGGATGGCTCGCTCGCTCGCGGGAGATTCTGATACGGCGACCGATGAAGACGAAGAGCAAACGCGAACTCTTAAACCGGCTCAGCACGGCGACACGTTTCATAAATATATTAGATAACTCGATTCGCTTGTCCGCCGCGTCATTATCCACGTCTGTGTCCACAGGGCACGCGAAATTACTAGCACTACGGACGCGGAATTACTAGCGCACGGAATGCGCACGTTCGCTCTGTCGCGCGAAGAATTCCGCGCCAGACGCGACGCCCGATAAAGATCGACGTGGAATTTCCACAGCGGGAAAAAGACGAGCACACGTCCCGGCATCCCACCCCTCCCACACGTTGCAACATCATTATGCAATTACGCCGCGATCCTCCCCCCGGGTTTACACGCTACGGGCCGAGCCCCCGATCCGTTGCCGTCTGATTCCGCGCACGTCGCGCCCTGACTGACATTGATACCCTTATTGTGCGCGAGTAATCTCTCTTTGGGAAACTCGTAGGGAGGCCTGAAGGCAGTCGTATGGGCGGACACGGTTCAGATGACGGTGACTCTCGGCAGCCTCCTTGCCGTCCTGATTTTGGGGACCATCGCCGTGGGCGGCGTCGCCGAGACCTGGAGAATAGCCGAAGAAGGTGGTAGAATAGTGTTCTGGAAGTAAGAGCAGCTGTATTTTCTATCTACCCTCGAGGGCAAGGGAGGGAGGGAGGGAGGGAGGGGGATCGGTTAAAAGAATGGCCGAGCGGTGGAGAGGAAACGCGAACACGTGATTGATTTGACGCGAGCGCGTTTACGGGGCACGGAATTTACGGAACGTTTACCGAAATCCCGTTAAGTAAATCTCGTTTACTTTGTTGTCGGTCAAAGGTCAAGGCTCGGTTTCTTAATGCCGAGTTGCGAGCTATCGTTATATCGAATCGCGACCGCTAATTAAAGGTATCGCTCGATGAACGCACGCGCGATCGCAGACTCGACGATTTCACTGAGATCGGTCAATGCTCGGCCGATTTCGATCTTTTCGATCTTTCCAGCATGGACCCCAGCCCCTTCACCAGAAATTCCTTCTGGGGCATGACGATAGGGATGGTGATGACGTGGCTGGCGTCACTGGGCATCAGCCAGGTCTCCATGCAGAGGTTTCTGGCGGTACCCAATATAAGGGAAGCGCAAAAGTAAGTGCACGCTTCTGCTTGCCCGCCTAAATGGGGCGATCGGTTGGCTATCATTTATCACGCAATGATCCTATGTATTGGCGATAATCGATCGTTCTCGATTTGTTCGCAGGTCGATATGGTTCCTGGCCGTGGGCCTGGTGGTCGTGAAATGGATCTCCGTCTTCACCGGCCTCATAATGTACGCCAGATATCACAGATGCGATCCAATAGCCGCGCACGTAAGTCCCTCCTCCAAGTAGTTTCAGTAGTCGTTACCCATTAATGATCGTTAACGCCACGTTATCAATGTTAGAAATTTCTTATTTACTTTCCACGTATGTGTCAGATTAGCCTGTCTGGCGCAAGCGAAATTTTGCTAGCACACTTTCCGATGTCTCCGCAATGTCTATTTAGACGGAATATCTTCTTTAAACGGACATGAAAGGAAATTGCGTCGATACCGATAGACAAGCAAACAACTCACGTATTCGTTGTACTCGAGATCAGTATAGAGCCGTGGCTTCCCACCAGATGACATCGCTTTCATCGGGAGCTCCTTCCACCCAATTTATCCCTCTTAGCCATACTCATACCATGAAGATTCAATGAATCGCGTAATTAAAGCAAGATGTAAAAGTCGAGCAATCAAGGATTAAAATCGAGTTGCTTGCCGTCCGTAAAAGTCCCACTAAGGGAATTAAGTTGCTTTCAGGTAGTGGCAAGGAGCGACAAGATATTACCATATTACGTGCTGGACGTGGCCGCGGACGTCCCAGGACTTCCCGGGCTGTTCCTCGCCGGCTTGGTGAGCGCCGGTCTCTCGACGATGAGTGCTGGCCTAAACACAGTCACCGGCACGGTTTACGAGGATTTCATCGATCCCTGGATGCCAGAGAGCAACGACAAAGAGACTAAAGCCGCCAACATTATGAAGGTACAAAGGCGGACGCGCGTAGTATATTACGGCTCAAAAGAGCCGGAAAAACAACAAGAGGGACTTTTCTCTCTCTCTCTCTCTCTCTCTCTCTCTCTCTCTCTCTCTCTCTTTCTTCCGTGTGCAACCATTAGGAACGACTCGCCAAAGAAGCGACGTAAAAGTAACTCCACACGCGCACGAGAAACTTGGATCCCTAGTTAGAAACTAGACGTAAGAAGCACGAGACGGAGACGCGTTTCAGAGCGGTTCACGTCGTTCTTCAGGTCACGGTGGTCATCCTGGGTGTCCTGTGCGTGGGCATGGTGTTCCTCGTGGATCGCCTGGGCGACATCTTTCAGCTGTCGCTGACGGTGACCGGCATCACGGCTGGCGCCATGCTCGGCCTGTTCTCTCTAGGGATGCTGGTGCCCTGGGCGACGACCAAGGGAGCAGTGGCCGGTGCGCTGGTCTCGATGGTGACGATGATCTGGATCATCGTGGGCGCGCAATGGCACATGGCCAACCGGCGTTTCCGCTACGAGCCGCTGCCGTCCACGACGGAAGGCTGCTCGAACCTGGCCGGCTCGTTCAATCAGACGATCGCGACGACGCGGAACCCCATGCCCCAGGTCGAATCCGCGGACGAGCCCTTCTTCGTGTACAGGATATCCTTCATGTACTACACGCTGCTGGGAGCCCTCATCGTCATCGTGATCGGCACGATAGTCAGCTTCGTCTGCGGCGCTCCCGACCTGGCCGACATCGATCGCGATCACTTCCCGCCGTTCATCACCAGGTTCGAATCACGTGATGTCTCATGAACACGTGCGCGTGTTGATTCCTCATTCATGTCTCGTTATGATTTCCAGATTCATGCCGCCCAAAAAGTACATGGAAGTGTCGCTGCACACGGTACCCACCGCGCTGATGACGAATCCGGAGAAGGAAGAAGTAAAGTCCTAGAATGCCCGCGTTTCGTTAGAAGAAACTTTCATCCGCGATATCAGTGGAAGATACCAGACATTAGTCGAACATTATCGCGAGTCAGATACGACAGTTTCGTTGTAACTCTATGATCTCTGTAATAATATGGCGCGTAGCCTGTGCTACGCGTTCCTAAGCTACGTTTTTCGAATCGCTACGTCTGTGTAATCCATTTCCCGCGATCCAAGTCCACCGCGACTCCTCGAGCTGATCGAAGCTTTTTAATTGTGTCACGGCGCGGGTATACGAGGCGGGTGCATCCGGGCGACAGGATTTCCATGACGGGGCTAAGAGGGAAAGCTTCTTCTCTCGATAAATCCTCGACGCCGTAAATTACTACGAGGCCAGCGATCGATGGACACGCGGGCGCATTTGCCGGGAGATGAGATAACCGCGTCCAACTAGCTCGTCCGGAGTTGAAAGCAGCCATTAGAACGTCGATGAGGGTGTCAAATTGACTAGATTATATATCTGCCCCACGCATCTCAATACAAACAAGTCCCTCGCATCTGGAACATCTGGAGGAGCGATGCTTATCGGATTAGGGCCGAATGTAAATGTCGCGCGGGAGTACTTAATTTTTTTCCCTTCCCGTCATTCGTCAGCCGACGTGCGCTCGTCGGTCGTTCGCTCCTCGGGTTCTCTCTCTTTAAAATCCGCGGACGCGATCGATCGGCGTCGCCGGACGCGTGCCGTCGCGTCGCGTCGCGACGAATTTCGAGCCTCCGAGCGTTCCATTCGCATCGGTCCTTTCGCGAATCGGGACGACAGAGAGAGAGAGAGAGAGAGAGAGAGAGAGAGATAGAGAGAGAGAGAGGCCTCCTCTTCCAGGGAGAGTCCAGGGACGGGGACATTCCGCGTCCGGCGTGGAAACGGCGCTTCTGTCTTGCCGTTTCTTTCTGAGCGGCAACCACATTCCACGGGCGGACGCCCGTTTTATTTTATTGGCTTGAAAGGTGTCAAATATGGGTGGCGAGGGACCCCTTCCCCCCCCCCCCCCCCSCCCCTCACATACCGACGGCGCGGAGAGCCCGCGTCCCGCCGGCCCTTCCGCACCTCCCCCGCCCTGCCGTGTCTGGCCTGCCCTGACCGATCTCTGATTTCAACGTGCGGCGGATAAAATCCCATGCGCGCATTGTGGCCGGGCTGACAGATTTCTGACAGACCCGGTCTGATTCCCGGTGTCGAGTGACAGACCTGAGAGGCCTGATCGCGCGCAGCCTCCTCGCGGTTGATGTCCGTCCGTCCGTCCCGTCCCGTCCCGTCCCCTCCCCCTACCCCCTGCCCCCTGCCCCCTGCCCCCTCCTTTCCTTCCTCCCTTCACGCGTCCTTCCTCGAAGGCAACTCGCGGGAGGATCGACCGTGCCAGGATCAGGATCCACGCCAGGATCGCGTACTTGCGACCTCTCGTACTTGCACAAGTCGAAGAGAGAGAGAGAGAGAGAGAGAGTGTTCCGCGCGATCGCATCGGCAACGAGTGCCGCTGGTGGTATCTTCTGTGTCCTCCCTCTCCGTTTCTCTGTTTCTTCCCGGGCCTGTAAATCGTAAATCGTGGATCTCGAGTTTCGACGAGTCGCCGGCTCTACTACTGTACTACGGGGTTCCCCCGTATTCTCCACTGTAGTGCCACTGTATACGTGCGAAACCGTAATAAAGGGCCAGGAGGGCTGGCTGGCACGGTGCGGGATACGGCTTATTTCGGTGACAATGGCGGGGGTCAGGCGCGAGCATAAAGACGCATAATGCACCCTGCTAACGTGAAAATTATTCTGTCAAACATTCGTGCGTCAGATTTACGACGGCGCGACCCGGACGGACACGCTTCTTTCAGGGAAGACGCCAATCGTGGTCCCGCCTTTGACGAACGGCCGAAAGGATTCCCCGATCAATGAGGTGTCGATCCGCGCGTATCTATCGGCCGAGATCGGCCAGGTCGGCCTGATTCTCAAGGAGTCAACAATGAACGCAGTCGTCGGCAGGCCAGGAACGGAGCAGGGCTCCGATAATCAACGTTACAATTACCGTTCGATATTATCAATACCGAAGATACGACGAAGAACGGAAATGGAGGAGGCAGCAAGTTAACCGGTTCGCTCGACGAGGCTCCGCGCTCCTCCGAGTGCAATCCTTGAGAAACTCCTGGAGCCTTCCGGCAAAACTCGCTTCGTCACCAACGAATGCGCGCGTGACGAGTGCGAGATGCAATCGAGGAATCCGATTCTCCCCCACTCGAAAGGATTCCAGACTTTCCGTCTTCGCTCTCGCGGACCATCGTGAAAACTATCGCGCGGACAAAGCGCCTTCATCCAGCGGGGATGAAACGGGAAACGTAGAAGCTACAAAACAGCCTGCAGACACGCGGAATATTGTGACGTTTCTTCCCCGAGTGACATTCAATTTTCGGGGCCGACAACGCCGCGCCCCCAACCGCACGCACAGAATGGAGAATACGATGTACACACGCACGCACACCTCCCCTTTATACCCAAACGCATCCCCTTTTCACAGCGCCGATGCGTCGTCTCTTCTAGGCGCAGTCGGGGTGCTCTCGTAGTAAATACAAACAACAATCGGCCTGCGATTCGACTCGCGGGATCGGCGGACAGAAGGCTCATCGCAGGAACGATCGACTGACAGCATCGAAACGTGATCCTGCGAGTTTGCGTTGCGTCCGGAAGCCAATCCTTCGTCAGTCCTTCGATCCCCAACGGGGAGCCTTCCGCTGTTGTCGAGCAGCGTGCGATTCAGCGGGACAAATTAATTTACCGGCTCTTCTAGACGAGCGCTTTCGTGTACCCTCGTTACAGACGCGATCGAGAGCGATCTGCTCGCGATAGATCGACTGGAGCCGCAAAGTTGCGAGGCAAAGTTGAAGTAAGAAAGCAATGTCCGCTGCGTTAAATACTCTCCTCGCCTTGCCACTTTCCTCGTCCTCCTCTCCTAGTGGCTCACTCGAGCAATAACACGTCCGTGTCCCAAGGGAGGAGTTGACTATACCTCGAGAGCATTGTACAAGCGAACGACCAGCAGTACAGAAGCACGTCCAAACACGCGTTCGCTGAAAGAGCCGGACACGTATACGTATACGAATATGGACACGGGGTGTAAATCGCACAAAGAAAGCAGTCCAAATGGCCGCATCAGAGATTCATCACGGAGACGGACGGAGAGAGCCTCCGTCCGTCCGACACAAGTCTCGTCTGGTATGAACGCGATGAAATATTTAAGGATGCTTGCCAGGACGAGAGCGGAGAACGCGCGCGCTTCGTTTCCAATTCCGAGCGAGCGATATCGACATCAACTCGCGCGTCTTCGTTGATCATCCTGCAGAGTCTGTCCGTCGTCCGTACGTCGCGAGACTATAGACTATGCGGCATCCTGCAGAGTCCGCGGAAATATCCGCCGGATATTCCAAGTCGCACAAAGAGAGCGGGGAAACGTACGTTGCCAGGTTCCGGGATCGCCGCGCGGAAAGAGCACGTTTATTCTCGCGTAACGCAAGTACGACGTACCCTGGCGAGTACGTCGGGAAAGCTCGCTGGAAGATAAGCCAAGAAAAATGGAACTCTTAGTCGGATGTCGTCGGAGGTCGCTCGCTCGCAACAATGGGAAATCTGTGACGGATGAATGTGAACTGAATCGCCAAAGGGTTGGCGTTGCGAGAAATCCTGATCTCGTTTGCAATTCCGGTCAATTCGTTTACTCGATAGTTCGACGTATAACGCCCGAGAAGGTGAACTCGTTTCGTTGAGAACGAAACTCTGAGGAACGAGAGCAGAGGCAAATTTCTCATTTTCCATCATTCATCCATCGTCATTGTCGACTTGCAGGGAGCGGCTAGAGCCCGAACGCATCGCGGCGCATGTGTCCCGAGAGTCTATTATTGTAACTGTAATTACGTCAAGCATCGATATCAACGTGGCGTCCGCGAGATCTGGTATCTCCGGGACCTCCACGGCGGCGGCGGGGAGGAGAGGGGGGGAGGGGGATCGGGCGCGCAAAAACGCGCAAAGTCCCTGGACGCGGGCTTTCGGCCTGACCTCGCTCCGCCACCAATTAGCATCTCCCTTAATGACGATCGCCGAGCGTGCACGCGCGCTCGCGTCACGCTCACACGCCGATACATCCCGATGACGCGCGCGCGCGAGACGGAGAGGACGCGAGATCCATAAAGAGGTCCTTTGCCCCCTCCGAGCTGCCCTTCCACCACCGCGATCTCGCCCTACCACGGGCGCAGCGCGCCCGCGTGCCCCACTCCCGCGGCGCGCGTCCCCAACCATCCTCCTTCCTCCCCCTCGCCGCTCCGCCCGCAGCCCCGCCGGGGATCCGTATTTTTATCGTCGACCGATTAACGACCGTCGAGCGCGCGTTCTCCACGCCTTCGCCGCGTCTGCTCGGCCAATCCGCTCGCGCATCGCCGGCCATTTTGGTCCATGCGGAGGCTGCGCGCACGTGCGTCTTCTCCTCTTCCTCCCTCGATCGTTGCGGCTCGCCGCGGAGGGTGTTGCCTCGTGCGTGTGCGCGTGTACTCGTGTGTGCGCGCGCGCGCGCCCGCGTGTACGTCGCTCGTGCGCGCGTTCATCGAGGCAGAGGGTTTTCCATTAGGGAGCGAGAATGCTGCGCACGAGGTGTCCTTTATCCGTGGGCAACGAGCGTGCTGTTTCGCGTAATTTTCGAAAAATCGAGAGGAATGGAGAGAGAGAGAGAGAGAGGGGGGGGGGAGGGGGGACCTCGAGATCGCGGCGACGTTGGAGTGGAAGAGAATTCCGAGTCTCGGATCCTCCCTCGCGTGCATAGGCAGCCGCACGTAGATCGGCGTTAAATCTTGAACAATGCAGGCGGCAGGGAAGGGGGAGGGGAAGAGAAAAGGCAAGAGAGTAAGCCGGGACCTCGGGAGCGCGCGCTCTCCGCGTCCTCCGCTTCCCTCATCGGCGCCCTCTTTCTCCCAGAGCCCTCCCGCGCAGAGGTCGAACACGCTTGTTCGTCGCGTCACGAGGGGCTCGTAAGGGCTACGCGTGTATGCCCGATCGCGATGGAACGGGCGGGAACGGGGGAAGACAGGAAAAGACAGGAGGGCGAAGAATCGAGCTCGCGCGCCTCGTTCCGTCTCCTTCTGTTGCGCGAGGTCTCGCGTGCGCGCGCGATGTATCATCGAGCTAGAGCTTATTTATAACGATACCAACCGAAGGGTTGCGGAGGGTTGCGCAGGAAAAAGAGGGAAGATACGGGCGAGTCTCTATTTCTCCCTCCATCCCTCTCTCTCTCTCTCTCTCTCTCTTTCTCTCTCGCTCTCCCCCTTTCTCTCTCTTTTCATCTCGGCCCTCTCGCCGCCCCACTCATTCGCGGTCTATCGTGGCGGGCGGTGGTGGGACGTTTCTCCCCCGGGGAGGTGGGGGGGAGAGTGCATCGAAAGGCAGGACGATCCGGGACTCGCGCGCGCACACGCGCGCGACTTTACTGTAAACGCGTGCAGTTGGCGAGCGATCCTCGCCGGTGTGAGAGTCGATCTCCCCTTCCATCTTGCTTCGGTGGCATCGCGTGCGATGGCACACACCACTCGCACACCGCGCATACACACACACACATACGCACATATGCTAAAGAAGGCAGGCTGGTAACACGGGGGGGGGGGAGTCATATCGAAGGCAGGACGACCCGGGAACACGCACACGTATGCACACGCGCGCGTATCGTACTATCATCCTGCGTCGGCGCGCGCGATCAGAAGCGACCTCGGCCCTGTGTGCATGCGTGCAAGCGTACGTGTGAATGTATCCCCTCCCTTCTCCGGAGGCCCCTCACACGCGCGCAGCCAGCACGGGGCAACACACGCGCGAGGTCAGGCGCACGAATGCCAGCCTCGCTCCTCCATACATCGCGCTCCCGCTTCCCGTCCCCCCGCCGTTCTCTCGCGGCCGTCGAGACCTCCCCTTGTTACCCTCCTCTCTCTCTCGCGCCGGCCGCGACGCCGTGTTGTATCCCTCGGCGTCACGGACACAGGCAGACGTGCAACGGCGGCGTCCCCGAAGCGGAGCGCGCGGGTTCTCAGGGATACGCGGATCGCTTCGCAGGCTCGCGAATAGAACGGCACCGCGGGGCAGGGGGGCGGGACAGAAAGGGGAAGGTAGAGGGCGATTCGGGAGACGACGCGGCGTCGTCGTCGTCGTCGTCATCGTCGTCGTCGTTATCATCATTATCATCGTTATCGTCGTTATCGTCGTCGTCGTCGTCGTCGACGTCAACACCGCCGACCAGCGGCGGACCACGAAGAGCACACGGTGTCGTAGCCGAGCGACGCCGTCGCTGGCGTTCAGGACAGCAGCATCCGGAGGTAACCGCTCGCGCGACGACGGACGCGAAGTGAGTAAGCACGGCGACGCGTCGCCGCGAAAAAGGAGAAGAGGACCCAACCCCTCCTCCCCCCCCTCCTCCCCCCCCGGCGGACCACGAAGAGCACACGGTGTCGTAGCCGAGCGACGCCGTCGCTGGCGTTCAGGACAGCAGCATCCGGAGGTAACCGCTCGCGCGACGACGGACGCGAAGTGAGTAAGCACGGCGACGCGTCGCCGCGAAAAAGGAGAAGAGGACCATACCCCTCCTCCTCCACCTCCTCCTCCCCCCTCCTCCTCCTCCTCCTCCTCCTCCTCCTCCCCATCCCCCTCCTCCCCTCCTGCTCTCGTTGCTCCGGTGGTTCCTCCGTCGAACGGATTAACCGCCGCGAGGAGTGAGCAGTCACGTAATCACGAGAGAGAGTAGTTTACGGCACGGCGGTCTCCGGCGGTGACGCGGGATCTCTCTCCGCTTCCGGTTCGTCGCGAGGAACGCTAACGAGCTGCAGCGTCCGGAAGCAGTAGCTCTCTTCCCGGTGTGACGCGCCGCTCAGTCGGCACCGATTCCCGCAATGATTCGCGAGTGAGGACCTTACGATCCGGCCGATCGGACGCAGGAACGCGGAGGAAGGACGCACGGATTGTCCCCGACGAGTGAGCGGTCACGTGACGAGGACGCGGACGTCGTGGGCGACTGTTCAGCCGTGCGAGGATATCATCCCCAGGCGGCACGGGGCAGCGACGCGTCGGGGCTACGCCGGGAAAGGTAAGCGAAAATCGCCGATGTAAACACGCCGCCCCGCGGCGAAGAGTTGCCTCGAAGAGCGACCCTTCCGAAAGGACGGCGAGATGTGGTGACTGACGATTCGCCGGGCAAGCCTGTCGAAGCATGGCTCGAAGGGCCGTGTTACTCGCAATTTCGCCCAAATTCTCCTCGCGCGATTACCCGCGTTATCTCGGAGAAAGGCCTGCTCGAATGCGCGTTCTCCTTCTTCTTCAAGACGGTCTCTAGTCTCTCTCGCCGCATCGACGTGGTTGCATCTTGCACTCGGATAGACGGAAACATCAACGTATACGCGTAGCTGTTTGGATGCCGAATCGCAGACACCGCTTCGGGTTACGTCATACTTTACGACGCTTTCGTGCGATATATGCCAACGCTTCCAAGCGGAATTCGAAGCTCGACGCGATCGAGCTCTTCTCAGTTAGACAGACATTGTACATAAATTACCATGACGTAACGCTGATCGGTCGACCTCAACCGTCTCGGCGGAATTCTCGGGACGACGGCGGGACTTTGCGAATGTTATAAATAACACGGCGGCCTCACGTCGTTCCATCCCTGCTCATTACGGTTTTCATGTCCGATCTCCGATCTGGAGATTGCCCAACGCGTCAACGAAGCGGAAACACGAAGAGAAACAATCGCCGATTTGAGACTGTCGCGATCTCCGGAAATTCGTCCGCGATTGCTCGATGCGCGACTCGCGACTCGCGCAATTAACACAGCGGTTCGCCTCCCTCGTCGCCCCTCTTGTACCGAGTCACATTTCGATTTGACGTCGAGGTGACGTCCACTCTCGCGCCTTATCAGTTTCGCCTTATAGGTTTCCTTGCAGAGGTAAACTGAAATCGTAACGAAACGGAGCTCGCTGTCCATCGCGACTCTTCCCACAAATTCTCATTCGTTTCCTCTTTGACGATGCGGCTGTGTTTCTTCACGTTTCTTTAACGGCGGGATGACACTCTCACACTCTTCGATGAGTGTGGACGCGCGCGCGCAGGCGCGCGCGCGCGCGAGAGAGAGAGAGATAATTGCATGTAGGACGCCTTCGATTAAGGCGTGCTCGAGAGGCATAAATTTTCAGGGGAAATGTCCGCGAGGCTAAAAAGCGGGAAAAGGTCAGCATGAAAATCAGTAGGCCAAGTCTCGAGCCAGGTCTCGGCTGATGATTTGACCCTCCGACACGCCCTCCGATCGTTCGATTCACGAACCCTCCTCCGCCGCGAGAGTCGAAACTTTGGTCCTCCGTTCGTTTGGAGTCGCAGAGTTTGGGTCGATGCTCGCTTCGACAGTCGTCGGCTGCCTGCGTTACCCGACAGCGATCTCTCGAGGTTCGATTCGAGTTCCAAGGGAATTCCCCGCTGAAGAAGCCAGAGAACAACGCGGCTCCGAGCGTGCCAAGCGAGGAGGAGACAATGTGGCGTTGTTCGTTTCCGGTGCGCGTTCGACGATGAAGAGAGAGAGAGAGAGAGAGAGAGAGAGAGAGAGAGAGAGAGAGAGAGAGAGAGAGCAAAGGCGGAAATCGGCCGATGAAAGAAACGTGTCGGCATCGGCCAGCGATGAAACGGGATGACGACTTGTTGCGTAAGACGCGCGGCGCCTTTTCGCGCGTATCACGCTCGCGAGTGGGCACCGGTAGCCGGTCGCATGCTCGTGCTGTTAATTGTCGCCAATTAACGAGCTACACCGCGCGGTCCCGCCTGGCCTGGCCGCCTCCTTATCGGCGCTATTCAGGATCGGCAGGCTTTCCTCGCCGGCGGCGCACACCCTGACGAGCAGCGGTAAACCATCGGCTCGCGGCCTTTGTCGGCCGTAACGCCGCGTCATCTCCGCTAATCGTCACGAAAAGTGCGCCGCGTTTGTACACGCGCGTCCCGCGACGATAAAGACCGCTACCGGCCGACCGCGCGAGAGTGAAACGTGCCGCGCGAGCATCAATCTTTGTACCGATTTCTTTGACCGCGGCGGCGGCAACGGCGGCGGCGGCCGGAATCGAGTAATACGAGTTTAGTTGGCTATCGCGTCGGGGTTCCGGCAACCGAAATCGCCGCTCGTTAGCGGCGAGGTATCTGCGCGTAGGCGAGAGGAGAAGAGACGTTTTGAGAGCGGCTTCGAGCACGTTCCCCGTTCTCGCGCCGCTTCTGGAACCGGCCGAGCGATATTTCGGAACGGAGCGAGCGCGCTCTTCGGGGCCCTCGAATCGCCGCTGATTTGTCACTCGTGCGAGAGGTTTCAGCGGCTGACCTTTCGCCGACTCGACTGCCACCTCCTCTCCCACTATTGGCCAATGTTTTGCGCGCGCGTAATCTTAATTGAGACTATCCAGCGACGAGAGCGAGGAGGAGGGACCGTACGGACGATTCTTTTGCTCGCGTTGCTTGATGTCGTGTGATTATCGCGTGTATGTGAGAGAGAGAGAGAGAGAGAGAGAGAGAGAGACAGAACTCGCTAATGAAACCTACTTGTGTCGCAATTAAACGCAACGATAAATATCAATTAGCAGCTAATAGACCTTAATTCTATTAGACGACGCGCCTGCCGGGCCAGCCGCTGCTTCCAAGCCGGGTGTCGGTCCAATCACGTTTACGGCTCCGTCAGGGGCCCGATTGGCCGACCTGTTTTTCTCGCAGCGCGGAATAATAACTGCGAGATCCACTGCGCGAGCGGGGGGGGGGGRGGGGGGGGGACCGTGTCGTGGCCGGCTCCTGTTTTTACGAGACAGCATCATTGGAGCTCTAGGAGCGCGCCGCCATAAAAGTCGGAGGGAAGGAAAGCGACGACGGGGGCTTATCGCGGTTATTCGCGGATATTCGGGCCCCGGGTCGAAACGTCAGGTTCGATTATACGAAATGCCAGCCGGGTTCACGGACCCGGCATGCTACGCGCTCTCCTAGATCCATCCTCTCGTCGCCGATCGACGAAGCGATGCGGTGGGACGCGGTGGGCGCTGACGCTGCTGCTGCAGCTTCTTCCGCTGTGTCACCTCGTTGCCCCCTCCCCCTCTCTCTAGCCCGAGGCGTCACGGCGATCCTCGAATTTGGGTATTCCTGATCTCGATCTCGTTGTTGTGGCCACCGCTTCGGCCACTCGCTTCCACCCCGGCGACGCGAGGCGTCATCCTCGAGGCGTCATGCCGCGGTGACTCGCAGCAGCAGCAGCAGCAGCAGCAGCAGCAGCAGCAGCGGGCTCCTCTTCTCGCCCTCTTCTTCTTCTTTCCTTTCTTTTTCCTCCTTTTTTTCCACGAGTCATCTCCGTATGAGTGCCGCGCGGGGTTTTCACGTCGAGAAGTGGCCGACGACGGGGGGTTGGCGGTATACGTCTCGCGGACTGGGCCCGGCCGAACGGGCTGATGGACAAACGCACAATGAGAACGAGGAATGCCCCGCAGAGCCAGACATGAAGACGTCACTCAGAAACGGTAACGGCCAGAGCGCGGGGTCAGCTCCGATCCGACCGTTCCGAGTCGTGGCTCGTCGAGTCGGCCTCTCGAGTGAGTCAGCGCCGCTTCGGACGGGCCCTGCGTTCGGAAGGTCCAGGCAGACCTTCGTCGGGACGAGATTCCTGCCGAGGAGGTCTCATCGGTGTCGTCGGTGTCGTCCCGCGTTGCTCGCGTTCGAGTAACATTTCCGAGAGCCGCGAGGAAGCGGATGCGTCGGCGCCAAGATTCATCCTTACGTGTCCGGCTCTCCGCGTAATCGTCCGGGTCGAACGTAAGTGCACGTAAGTGATTCGTTTGCGTCTAGGGTCCCACATTTTTGTGATTCCATCCCGGATGGACGGCGACGATCGACGATCTAGGGAGAGGCGAGGCATAAATCTCGCGCGAATTCAAGCTGGAGCTCACGGCTGAAACGGCGCCCTCCGTAAATGTCGCTCCGTAATGTCGCCGTAAATTAAGTCCCGATCCACGTGATTTACAAGCGACGACGCATTTGTCGGTCGCGCGTCCCCAGCAAATTCCCCCAGATCGCTCGCGTTCCTCGCGATGCGCGACTCCAACTTTGCAGTCAGTATCGCCATCTTGCGTCTCTCATTAGCCAATGTTGTCACACAGCGAAGCTCTACCTCTCGCCGCTACCTCTCCTCTCCCTTTCGTCCAGAGTCCCGAGGGACTCCGACGAGTGGATCCGTTCCCATCCGTTCCGGAAGTTGCGCGAATAGTTCCGAGCGAATAGTTTCTCGGGAAGGCAGGCGCCGCGGCCGACGAGGTGAAACGACGATTTGCCTTCGTCCAGTATTCAGCACGGGCACAACACTATCGGCAAGTCCGGGTCACGTTCATAAACGACACGTCTCTCTCGTAACAGGTAACAACAGGGGCCCCCTGGCCCGACCAATAATCAGCCTCATTGTCGCCTCCGAAAACAGCCATCAAGCGATCCGGGATCCTTTCTCGGCCGGGCATCCTCGGACAATTTTTGGTTTTACGTATTTCTCATCGCGCTCCCTTTTTCTCTCCCTCTTTCTCCGGCGACACTAATTAGTGGTTTCGTCGAAGCCCAGCGGGGGTCCACAGACTGCGGCAAAAAGATGCCGGGACCGCAAACACCTGGCCGGTGCCGGTCAGCCGACAACCGACTATCACGATCCGTGTGTCCCTTTGCCCGTTCTTCCACGTTTCAGTCGATTCCTCCCGCCACGAGATTCACCAACTTTCAACGTGACGATCAAGGACGTCGCGGTCGAGCTTGAGGGAGCCGAATCTTGGTCAGCCGAAGCTCAGCTCAGGGAAGAGCAGAACTTTGAGTGGACGTTGGATCCTCTCGCGTTCGGACCTCGCGGATTGCTATCTCGACGATGACGACGGTTTCCGTGATGAGCGCGAGCATGGTGTGGAGCCCGATGAACTCTGCGAATCGCAGAGTATCGGACAGATGGAGGATCTGCCGTGTCTTTGATCGGAGGACGTTTATGGTTAATCCGAGCCCGAGCGATGCTGACGATTGGCGTCTCGCGTTTCCGCAGCTGCCTGCGAATCCGCAGAGAAAGAGAGAGAGAGAGAGAGAAAGAGAGAGAAAGACCGATGATCCTGTTCCCGGACGAATCGAAAGTGGGACCACGGTTTCTGCGGATCCCGCGAGCACAAATCATTATTAACGACTGTCGTGCCGCGACAGCCGTTGTGCGTTTCGTGAAATATCACGAGCGGCGAAGCTCTATTAAGCCGCTTTGATCCTGCGCTCTGCGGTCGGTCGCAACATTAGCAGCAACAGCAACAGCAGCAACAGCAGCAGCAGCAGCAGCAGCAGCAGCAGCAGCAACGTGACGATACCGTAAGGAGCGCTCGCGTACTTGATATCCGCTCTTCGTCGTTGCGCTCTTCGACGTGTTCCTCTGATAAATCCGTCAGCTCAACTAGACGGCGTTTTACCGCTGGACATTGCGTAATTGATTACGATGTTGAGACGTCGCCAGGTGCCGAATTACTCGCGCAATTACCCTTTAACGAGCCGAGTGTCGTTACGGCTGATTAACGCGCCGTTCACGCTGCGCGAAAGATTCTCCCTCGGATCCTCTCCCTCGAGCAGTCGTCGCTTCGCCGGGGGACGCGGGGGGACGACGGACCTCCGAAAGCGAGTTTATTCGCCGCCGTGTCGTCAGAGGAGGACTTTGGCGGTTACGCGAGAGCCGAAGCCGAAGACGCGTCCGGACGCTGCAACGGCGATCGTCCGCTCGCTCGCGATCGCGATTACATTCGCCAAGCCAAATTCGCGCGGCGGATAATAAAGGAGCGGATTCACCGATCGCTGGAGAAGGAGGAGGAGGAGCGGGACGAGAAGCCCGAATTTCACGGAATCGCCAGCAACACCTCGCCTCGCAGTCTCGCGCGGCAGCGGCGGGGAATAATTCAAGGTAGAAGGCCGCATCGATTTCGTGGATAGGCGTCCCGTCCGTGGCGATCCTTATAGCCGGCTCGGTTTATAATAAGGCGCTGCAACGCGCCGGGGCCCTCGCAGGTGTAAGGAGGTGTCCGGCACCTTAAGGCTTCCAGTAGGGTCGAACGGAGCGGCATATTTCATCCATTGTCGCCCCTCAACTCCGGCGGCGGCACTTTTCAACTTTTTATAGAGATTTTTATACCGCTATATCTATACCGCCTCTACGCGCTCGCGCGAGAGAACGACGACGACGACGACGACGACGACGACGAGGGAGAGAGAGAGAGAGAGAGAGAGACAGAGAGACAGAGAGAAAGAGAGAGAGAATCGTGCCGGCAGAGCGCAGGAGCGAGGGGGAGGCTTCGCCCCATCGTGCCCGAGTATGAATATAATAATGAGAACGGGTTTCGTCGTCGTTCCGCTTCTCCGCTTCTCGTCCTTCGGCCTCGCTCATGGGATTTCTTCTCTCACAACGACTAGCCGCTCCTCTCCCCCCCCCTCCCCGCGCGCCTCCCTCACGCTCTCCCGGGCTTTTTCCGCTCTTTCTCTCCCTCCCCCCCCTCTCTCTCYCTCTCTCTCTCTCTCTCTCTCTCTCTCTCTCTGTCGATCGCGAACCAGGAATACACCAGGAATACGCGTTCGTGTACTCGCTCGCGCGCAATCTCGCTCGCGAGTACACAATAAAAGCGGACGTGTGTCATTGCGCCTGTTAAACCGCCCTCTCGCCGCGTCGGCCGCGTCGTCGTTCCTCTGATGCGGATCGATCCGCCGCCGATTGGATGCCCATGCATCTGCTAATGCATCCTCGCGTTGCAACGAGGTTTGCACGGAGCAAAGCGTCGAAGGCGCAAAGGACGCGGACAGGTTCGCGCCGCCAATCCCCCCCCCCCTCGCCCTTTGTCATTAGCTGTTGGTGCCGATCGCGGGGAAGCGCTCGACGTTTCAATCTTGCCGATCGTTGCACGGGATCGGGGAAACCTGGAATCGATCGTAAAGCGACAGAGCGTTGGCGCCGTTGGAGGCTGAAACTCGCGCCGCTCTTGCGAGACTCTCGCGTCTCCTCGACGATCGATCAGACTCCGAATCGATCGCAGAGAATACCTTAACCGCGCTGGAATTCGCGTAACTCGCGCGGCGAGCGCGGGAATGCATTCCGGATTGCATTCCGCGGAATCCTCGAAAGTCGCAGTTGACCCTCCACCGACTCTCTTTAAAGGGACACGCCCTTCGGTGTGCGTTCGTACGCGGCACGATCGCGCGAGGGATCAGCCCTGGATCAGATTCTTCTTGCGCGAGATCCCGTTGCGCGCTCAATCCGCGAGGGAGGGAGGGGCGAGAGTATCCTGTTCCTCTACCTCCGAAATTGCCGCTACTGTACGTCGCACGTACGTCGCCAGAGGTCATCAGAGGATCATCTGCGAGGGCCTAAATAAAGGCTCAAACGCGACGAGGCAACGGTCGGGGCTGTTTGCGCGATGCATTTTCCCCGACAGTTTCGACTCGACTCGCATCGCGCGATGCTCCTCGCTTCATCTCCGATGCTCGGTCGCCGCACGAGCCGAAATCGCCGCCTGATCCAGGCCTGGGCCGGGCCTGCGGCCTGAAAAGGCCGTAAACGCGAAATAATGGATCGTCTCATTAGGTAGCGCACGCGCGACGATAGAACTCGCGCGATAGAACCCGCGCGATAGAACCAGTTCGCGATTCCCCGCGATTTTTTAGCCGCCCTCTGCCTTCTCGGCGAGCCAGCCGGCAGCCAGCGGCTTCTCGGGAGCTCCCCATCAATTAATTACCCGATTAATCAACGTCGCATGCGCGCACCGAGGCGCTCGCGGCTTCCCACAATCGCAGAGCGTCCGCGGAGGCGCGGTCTCCTCTTCTGCAGCATAGTTGGGGCAGGAGGAGCAGGCGGAGGGAGGTGCGGGAGGGGGGGATCGTTTATTAGTATCCTGGCAGTTTGTCCTCTCGAGCACGCATGTCTCTCTGTGCCGCGTAGACACGGGAGACACTCCTCGAGTTCTGGACGAGTTCGAGAGCGAGCGCGCACAACAGTTTGGCGCGCGATAAGACTGCACTCGCTGTACTTGAGATCGTAATCGCGATTACGCTTAGATCCGGGGAATGGTGGGGGGAGCGCGGCTCTATCAATGACTGCCGATGTTCGACGGGACGAAACGTCGGAGAGAGAAGAATTTCCTCCCCGCGTTAATTTTCCGAGGACGCCGACGCCGACCCGATCGACCTATTTAGCTCGCGTTCGGCGCTGCTTCCGCGGGGGTGGCTTCGGCGGCAGGGAATCTCGACGGTGAGAAATTGAGAAAACTTGCGCAAGGCGCAAGCGAGGGGAGAGAAGGAATGTCGTACACAAAGGTGTTGAGGCGGATAGCAGCGAGAGAGCAGGAGAGCCTGGAAGAAAAAGCCGCCAGGGAAAAGGTACGGCCGCGACGGAGAAAACGAGCGCGAGCCTCTCTCGCATAGAACCAACATGCGAGAGAGAGAGAGAGAGAGAGAGAGAGAGAGAGAGAGAGAAAGAGAGAGAGAGAGAGAGAGAGAGAGGTGGGGAGGGAGGACGCGCGAGGAAGCTGCGTCGTTTGAGAGGAAGAGGAGAGGAGGAGGAGGAGGAGGAGGAGGGAGGCATGCGTGTGTACGGTTATCGATATATTACAGGAGGGCGGGGCGGGGCGAGGGGCACGTCGGTGTGCGTGCAAAAGGGTGAAAAGGAGGGACATATTTTATATTTATGGGTATTTGCCGCTACTGTGCTCTCGCGCCGGCGGCTTGCGGCAGAGGAGCTAACCGACGTCCTCTCCCCCTGCCCCCCTGTCCCTCCCGGCCCGTTCGACACGTCGGGAACGTCGTTCCGTCTCGCTCCCGCCGCCGGCAGGCCGGCTCTCGCCGTTTCCGTCCGGCGAGTCCGCGGCGCGGGACGCTCAACCGGCGGCCGGACCATGTGTCATCTCCGGTGCCATCCCATATTCCGTTCCTGCCATGATATGCTTCGAGGCTCGCTCCGCGCTGGATATCCTTTATAGGTGTGCGCGTTTGTCCCACATCTATATATAGACGCGGGGTGGCGTGCACGGGGTACAGCCAGCGGCATAAGGGGCACTTGGCGAGCTTGCTCGCGCGTGTTCCGTGGAAACGAGGATCCTCGATGATCTCGCGAGGGACGCGAGCCTCGTGAAAGGCGGTCCCGAGTTCAGACGGACGTCACATCTTGGATGCCGAGGCTGAACGCGCACTCGGAATTCATGGAACGCGACGACGCGTCAACGCACTCCATAATTCACTTTACGGATAATTGACGCGACGAACACGCGAGATTAATTGGCCGCGAATTGCCGAACGTCGCGCGAAAATGCGCGGCGTGCTCGTTTAGGCATGATGCCGATCAGCCAATGGAAGCCATTACCTAATCGCATTGCTGTGCAAAGCGAGAAATAGCGGAACGGAACTAATTATAAACGCTAATCGATGCGATGCAGCAAGCTTGCCGACAGTTTCGCAACTCTTACTCGCTCCCGTGCTTGCTCTCGTATACTGTTTACTCGTCCGTTGATCCGACGCCCCGCTGAAATTCATAAATCTGATCACGCGGTGTCCCCGATACTCGGACAATCATCCCCTTTCCCTCCCCCTTCCTCCATCAGGCTCCGGCAAAGTCTGACCTCGTCGAGCCGCATCGATCGTTGTACCGTTGTACGGCGTCGTTTCAGGCGAATCAGCGTCGCGGTAAGGGACGCTGTCGGAAAGGCCACGCTGGCCCTACGAGAGAGGCCCGAAGAGAGAGACAGAGAGGGAAGCTGCGGCTGCGATTTCTTACGTGGACTGTACGCGCTCGCCGGAGTCATCGCCGCCAGCGGCACCTTCGCTCCTCAGCCCTCCTCCCGCCGCCGCCCCCTCCCCCCCCCAGTCTTCCTTTCTATTTCGATTGCTCCTCTTCCTCCCATCCTCCCTCCACCCCGCTATGGAGGGACTTTTACCTTTTGCATGCGTTTGCCGAAGAATTTACGAGCGTAGTTTGTGACCCGGGCCACCGGGTGCCTCATCCCTTAATTAAGGATTGTGCCACCGATGTGCCGTCCCCCGATGCGCGGATACGTCTCTTCTTCACTAATGACCTTGACCTCCCTCTCTCTCGCTCTCTCTCTCTCTCTCTCTCTCTCTCTCTCTCTCTCTCTCTCTCTCTCTCTCTCTCTCTCTCTCTCTCTCTCCCTCGTCTCCCTTTTTCTTTCT
>JAHMML010000009.1:431812-452038 GCA_020341155.1 Eciton burchellii
GGTGAGGTGAGGCGCGGACGAGAGAAAATACGAGGAGCATTAGCAGCGCGCGCGCGCGAGAGTGCGAGCGAGCGCAGAGCGAGCTGCGGAACCCCAAGAAACGAGACGGAAGCCACGGGGGTGGAGAGGCTACCGCGGAAGCATTGTAAAGTAATTTGCCGAGGCGTGTCCAGGGAGAATCGAAAAGTCTTCGCGCGGCTCCCCCCACCCGTCTCGCGGTCTCTCGACGATCCTCCGAGAGAGGAGCGCCCTGACAGCCCGACCATTACCGCTCGAGACGCTTACCACCCATGGCTGTCGCAAGGGCGACGATGAATGGATGGGCGGGTGTGCCGCGTGGTTTACCCCCCCGAAGGGGTGGCTTTATTACGCTCGTCGGTCCCCGGCTCGGCCGGGCGTGAAACGCGCGCTGCGACGGCCGACCAAGCTCGGGAAGCTCGTTCCCGAGTGTGCGCGACGACGAGGACGACGAGGATGACGCTCGTCCTTGAGGAACGACGCTTCTCTTGGCTTCTCAAAGCGGGAGAAATTAAAGATTAATTGGGCAGCAGGCTGGTCAAACGCATTAATGCGTTTCCCCGCTGCATCCGTCGTCATTCCTGTCCAGCTTGCTCCTGTCCTGTACCGATTGTCATGCACAAAACGATCGGCCCTTTTGCCAAACGAGCTTTAAAACTCGCATTGCCGACAGTTATTGTCCAACATCTCGTATTCTTCTCCTCTCTTTCCACGATGGCGGCACAGGCCGCCGGAGCAAAGGATCTCGCTGGCGTCCCGAAGATCTTATCCTCAACGAGACGTCCGGAGAGCTTACCCTGTCGGTTCACCCTGCCTTGCGGCCGATCGAACAACCTCGTGCCTGCAGCACGCCCTATCTATGCGGTCGTGCTTAGGCGCGCCGCGCCGCGTTTTCGCCGAAAGTACGAGGCCATGAAAGCGCTCGGCCGAGCGTTAAGTGATGCAAAGTACAAAAAGGTACATTCATTCAGGAAACGGGGCTGCTGGAGCAACGCGCCCTTCAAAAGGGCGGGAGGTACCCGGGCAGGATACGTTAAGTAGCCATCTCGCACCGCAGGCGTCGCTCGTCAAGGGTCGTCAGAGGTCCTCCAGATTGGATCTCCCTCGGAGAGAGTTTACATCGTTTTCCCACTAAAGGAGCCGCAAAAATGCCGCTAATCTCGCACGGCCGAGATTTCCTTCCAGCCGACCTGTTCCTCGCCTTGTCGCGCGAATGTTGCGCCAACGATCGCGACCTCGATCGAACGTTACCTCACGATACGTTCACTCGGTCTTGCATTCGTCGCGAATCATCATCGCGAATGAAGAAAATGGGCGACCGAATGGAGCCGCCACTCGGATAGAGCGCGTCCGATTACTCCCCCGTTTTGCCCCCGTTTACTCGAAACCGTCAATGGACCCCTCGTTAATTTCAGCTCGTCGAACCCGTCACGGGTCTTCTTTTCGACAACCGTTGAAAAGAAAAACGGAGAAACGTACGTAGGTACGCCGCATATCTCTTTTCGGGATGCAATCGGAAGACTTGCTCGTTTTCGTTTCCGCGATCGTTTCGATCGCGAGCAAGCAACAGATTCAAGTTCATCCGAGACGAGACGCATGAGATGAGCCGCTGAAGCGAATCCGAATGCGAATTGTTTCACACGGTTCACCGTGGCGCGGCATTTGTCACCGAGATGCAAATCGGCAAGCGCTTCCAATCGCGGTCCGATCGCGGACGACGACGACGACGACGACGACGACGACGGCGACGAGGACGACGATGACGACGACCGGTCGTGATTGTCCGGATGGAAACCGGTTTGATTTCCAACTCGCCGTCGTAAGACGCGCGTAAGACGCCCGCTCAATTATTCCACCGTAAATCTGAGCGGCAACGAACCTCGACCGCCGGTCCAGCGAGTCGAGTCCTGAACTCGGCGCTGGCACGGCGAGAACTCGACTGATTTGATACACGGATGCCGAATCATTGAATTGAATGTCCGGAAAGCTGCGGCGATCATCGCGATCATTGCGTGGAATTCGCGATCGCGAGCAGAGGAACGAAGATCGCCGAAGATCGCCTCCAGACTCTTCGATTCCGTTCGCTCGAACCGAGCGAGTCGCCAGGATACTCTTTCGTGCGAGTCGTGTCGCGAGAGTTCCGATCGGGCTTTTGACATTTAAAACACGTGCAACGATCGTTCGAATCGGCAGGCAAGAAGCATGCCACGCGCAGCGGAAGACGCAGTCTTCAGGGCGATCAGAGAGCGTTTGACGGCGTTACTCGACACTTTTCCCGCGTTCATTGATTTTCAGTGAGTCAAAGTCGATCCGGCTTTCGAGATGTCGATCTCACCGGGACCGACCGCTAATCGCGAGTCCATGAATGAAATTCGGAACCACCGATGGATCGGTATGTGTGTGTGTGTGTGTGTGTGTGATCCGAGATAAGCGACTCGGATCCTGTCGCATCTCGATAACGCCTTTTAACGAAATCCCTCGGCGCTGATCCAGCTGAATCAGCCGATCGTGAAGAAGGGCACCTCGAGCAGGAAATATAAATTAATTCGGGCCGCCTTAAGGGGCGAGAGTCGTGACGTAGTAGACGTAGTAGAGGGTGGGCATCCATTCAGTCTCCATTCACTCGTTCTAGCGGGACTATAAATCTTGCCTTCCCGGATTCATTGTCCGGTTCGACGATCCCTTCGTGAGAACCGGACGTACGCGGGCACTTTTCTCGCGCATCCATTTCATCCTTGGCGCACTTGTCTCGATGGCCCAAATGGGGAAAACGCTTCCGATCGCGTAACAATACCATCCGTACCGTGTAATCATATTTACCAACCGGAAAGCCAGACGGACGGCGCAAGGAAAGTCGCTTTGCGCCGTTCACGATACGCTCACGATGTGCGTGTACCTCTATCCTACTCCAAAGTTATTCACGTGCGCGGAACACGACATTTTATCGACGCATCGACTGCATCGCCAGCCGGGAGAAAGTTGACTGCAGTTACGCGCGCGTGCGCGCGCGTCTTAATCCCAGCAAATTGCAAAACTCCCCCGCTCCCCCTTTGTTAACGCGGGGATCGTTCGTCATTTCGCGGCTTCGACTTTGCGGGGTCACGAGTGGCATCCCGGGTTGCGCTCGGAATTATCGCGTCGGGGGAGCCCCTCCCTCTCTCTCTCTCTTCCCCTGCCCTGATAAAATCTCGGTATTCCGTTGCGGAGAGGCTGGATCTCCGTTATCTCCGTATAGCAATAAACGAGTCGTTTGCCAGTAATTAACTACGCGGGCGGCTAATGCGAGTCCCCGGGGGCAGTCCCGTGGGGAGGAGGGGAAGGAACCCCCCGTGAAGACCCGACCGCAGCCGCATCCAGCCCGATACTCCCTCCTCTGTCTACCCCCCGCGCCACGGTCCTCCCTCGTGTGGGCACACGCGTGGCGCGACGTGCACGCGAAAAGGGCCGGTTTAATCCCATCGGCAGCGCTAATCTTTGCGCGCAGGAAGTTCCTCCTCCTCCTCCTCCTCCTCCTCCTCCTCCTCTCTCTATCTCTCTCATCCCCCATCCGCTGAATCGCGAGCCCACGACGCGCCGCTGCAACAATGCCCGGATCGTCACCGACCGTGAAAATAGACCGTGCGACATGTCGGCCCTTCCGCCCTTCGATAGTCGTCCCTATCGCCTCCCTCGCAGCCGCCAATTTGTCGCCATCGGGAGAATTCCAGGCAATAAGCAGCTTCCCCCGAGAAGAAGCAGCTTTCCTCCGCGAATGCTCGTAGAGGAAGAAACCAACCGCGACGGTCCGCGACGGTCGTTGATACTGTTGATCTTCGGCAAACTGGATCCATCGACGCGAACGCGAACGGCGAGCCGGAGGAGGCTTCGGCTTCGTCGCCTGAATTACAAATCGTCGCGATTTATCCGAATGATTCGTCATCGTCGCGGATATATGCTGCCGGCTTGCCCAAAGCAAACGATATCGAAACCGGGCGCCCGCGATCACGCTTCGATCTCTCGATGCTCGATTATTTCGGGGAAAATGGCTCGTCACGTCACGGATGCCGAGGATATCCGTGAGTCCGTCCCGTGAGCGCGCGCGTGGACCGAGCCGAGAGGAGGAGAGCGCTCTGAACGCGCGATTGGCTCGCTGGCATCTCCGCCGGACGAAGAAGGAGCCGTCCTCTCGATTCCACGGGTCCTCTCGCTTTTAGAGACAGAGATGTCGGAGACAGGTTGACGCGTGAGATGGATCTAATCTAATCTAGGAATGTTTGTAGGAAGTCGTTTCCACGCTCGGAATTCCAATTCCGATTCCTCGCTCGATTTTTCCTGGCTTCGCCTGCTCTCACCGACGAAAGGTCACTCGACGTCACCCGAGAGAACAGATTAGGATTCCCATCGCGACAAGTGGCAAAATTGTCCAGCCTGCTAACGCGATCTCGAAGCGAGAAGGCGCAACCTGCGCCGTGGAAGGTGTGGAGTCTCGAGAGGGCCGATCGATTTCAGACGAATGCGACCGGCATCCGTTGCATCTTTATTCCCATTTCGAGCGAATAAGAGAAAAAGGACGTTTCGCCCGTCGGCGGATCGAGCAGCGGCTCAAAAGGGATCGAGACTACGGATACTCGAGCATGTCCGCGTGCTCGTCCTGCCGGTCAGCTTTCGAGAAACGAGGCGATCGGACAGGTTGACGCGCGAGATGGAATCTGCGCCTTACAGAGGGACGCCCGCAGAATGTATTCTACGTGTCGCCGATGTCAAACGGTTAAAAGGCCCCGTGACACGACCGGCCCGATGTAGCGCGATGTCTACAACGTCCGGCGTCACCCAACTTTCCCCGAGGGCTCCTCGCCCACAAAGAGAGTCGTCCCTCTCAACGCGCGCTCGCGGCCGATAGGATCGCGATTTCTCTCTCTCTCTCTCTCTCTCTCTCTCTCTCTCTCTCTCTCTCTCTTCCTCCTGCGATCTCTCGCTTGCATTCCAAAAAGGCAAGTTGCTTGCCTCTCGCTGCGTGCGTTGGACTTTTCGTCTCGAACGTCTTCATTATCCGTCGTCTGTACTCATCCGTTGCCATCATCCGTTTTCGCCCATGCGTCTCCACGCTTTTTACTTTTACCCCCACCCAACCCTACATACCACCCCCAGCTCCGTGAACATGAACGGGGACCGTATATATACGGGCTTGAGAATTAGCTCGAGAAACCACGGCGGATCCGGCGAAAGATAGAAAAGCCTGGTTGAAACGTCGCCACGGTGAATCCCCGGGCGAGACAGGCTATTTTTCAGGTCGTTTCCAGCCGACCCCGTATCTGGAACGTTTCCACCCCGTCGCGGATCTCCGACAGGTGAATCGTGGAACATTGTGTCGGGGAATAATGCGTCCGTCGTGTCTCGATCGAGGTATCTCGCGTCAGCAGCGACCTTTCCCCCGTTTGTCGTGCTCTCGTCACCTCTGACTCTCGTGTGATCTCTCGATGCTTTGTAGATGCTTGAGACGCGTAACTCGATCGGAGACCGCTGGAAAAGCCGCGAGAAGACATCCTCGGCATCCGCGGACATCCTCGAGCGGAATTTCCGTTGCTTCGCGTCGATTAATATCAGTCAACGCGCGAGTCGCGCGTTCGTTTGTGCGGACTCTTGAAATGGGAGACGCTGACGGACAAGCAGTTTGAGCTTTTGAAGGAATCACCGTCGTGTCCCGTTATCTTCTTCAGATTCATACCATTATTATCGAGTAACGGCGGTATTGTGGAACCTAATCTCTTTCCCAGTATTTTCTCAGTGCAGCATTATATATTTGGGACTAAACTCCCAGAGGGTTCTGCGCATAATAGGCAGAAAAGCCCATTTCCTCGGGTTAAATAACGGTAAACAATACGACAACAGCAATTGTTTCGACAGAAACAAACATCACTTGTCCCCGGAGACGGAATATTCCTCCAAACTTTAGAAATTCTTAATGTCCGTACAAAGGCAACGAGAAGGCTTCCTAATGGATTTCTTTCTTTTCGGGAAAGGGATTAGCCGTTGATCGAGCGAGATTGTATCCGCGGAAAACCAACAAACCCATTATATATATACATATATATAATGGCATTCGCCGCCATCACGAATGATGTACATTTCTAAACCCCGAGCGACGTTTCCCGCAGCACACTCGTTCAGATCGCTTCTCTCGATCCGTCCAGATTGCGAGGCTCCTCTCGCGAGGCTAGAATAATAAATTCCCAAACGACCGCGTCGAATCGATACTCGCAGCCCGCGCAAGTTTCGCGCGGCCTGCCTGCCGTTGGCGCTTTGAAAAAATGTCCGCGCGCACAATGCGCACGGCAGAGAAGCGAAACCGGAAGATGGAGGCGAGCCGGGTCCGTGTCGGGGCCCGTGTTGTCCGGGCCCCTAAACAAACTGCGTTTACACGTCGCTCGAAGGGGGGCCTGGGTAAACAGCGTTTACAGGGACCGCACAAACGGGACGGCAAATTGTAACAAACTCATCTATAACTAAATTACACGCCGTCCGTACCGTCGTCCCGCGCGCTGCTCCGCGCCGCTCCGCGTGCGCAGCTATATAAACACGTCAGCGCGCCGCATTGTGCCGCCGCCGCCGCCGCTTCCCCTCCTCCCTCCCTCCCCCTGCACCCATCCCTTCCCTCCCCGGGCCCCGGGAATACGGGGACCGAGGTCTGTTGGGCCCATTGTCGGGGCCCCGTCGCGCAGCGTTGAGAACGCGATCGCGTCCCATTCTCCGCAGCTAGCGCTCCGCTAGCTCGGCGAATCTGGCTTTCTTGCCGCCGGAGGAGCCGCTCTCGCTCTCCTGCCGGTGACGCTCCATCTTTTGATCGCGGAAGAATCGACCCGACGGAATTCGGAGCGACGACGCGTCGACGTTGCACCAGTCTCGTTCCAGGCAGTTGACGGCAACGCGATCCGCGAGTTTCAGTTGCTGGACGCGTTCCCGCGAATGCCGATCGATCGAATGTTGATCGACGAACAATCAATGATCGGAGAAGCTCTTTCGCGACTTGTCGTTCGTTTCCCGAGCAGTCAATCGAGTCGGACGGGAACGTTTCCCGTTCGCTCCCATTCCGATACAGATCCGACGATCGTCGGCAGCAGCAATACGCGCGGTAATTACGGAATGCGAACGCACGAGGCGTGTTGATCCAATTTAAAGAAAAATCTTGGAGCTCCGAGCGAGCTATTCAGTGTGTCGGGGAAAGCGCGGGCGCACGAGAAAGCAGCCACGCGAGAACCGTTCGCTCGACGCTGTCGAGAGGTAATAACGAGATTACTATTCGCGTCTCCGATGGGCACAGCCTCCCCGGGCGAGATTGTAACATCCGGTCAAAGCCGGGAGTTTGGTAACGAGCCTCGCACAAAAAGCAGCTTGCAGCGTGCCGTACGATCCTCAAAGGACCGACGCTATTCATCCACGCTACTTAAAGAATCGTCAACGCGGACCCTTAACCCTTACCCGGGCGGATACGCATCTCCTTTTCCCGGAAGCGGGCAGCATCGAGGCCGGACCGTTATTTTTAGCCGCATGGATATGGGAGCAAATAGGTATGCGTACCGGCTACCGGTCCGCATCGGTAATCCGAGCGAGATTCTCCCGGACAATCTTTCGGCTTTGCCAATTAGACCGCGCCCCCCTCTTCGGGGTCGCGGGGGAACCGGAGAGAGAGAGAGAGAGAGAGAGAGAGAGAGAGAGAGAGAGAGAGAGAGAGAGACTGAGATGCAGAGTGCGTGGCGTCGTCCTGTTCTTCTGCCGCCAGCGCCGGCACAAATGCGTGACAGAGGGAAAGAGAGAGAGAGAGAGAGAGAGAGAGAGAGAGAGAGAGAGAGAGAGAGAGAGAGGCCAGTTTAACGTCGACCTTTAACCAATTCATAGGCTCGGGTTAAGCCAGGATTTGCGGTTTAGCACTGATGGTGTTTGCTACCACGGGAGATTTAGCAGTTTCTGCGGCAGACCGTTCTCGGACCGCCACCGTCCCGTCGCGTTCCCCGCCCGTCTCCCATCCCACCCCCAACCCCCCCACCCCCCCCCTTCTGGCCAGGTAGGCCAGGTCCGCGCGAGCGCAGCGGCCGCGACGCGGCCGCGGGATCGTCGGGCCCGCTTTCGCTCGGCCCGACAAGATCGCGCGGGCTTCCGCGGACACTCGAAGCACCGACTTGGGGACTTGCGAGACGGGGGGGGGGGATGGTGTGTGTAGGAGGGAGGGTGGAGAGGGGGGAGAAATGCGAGGAGGGACCTGCAGCGACTCTGTCGTCCTCTGGAAGGAGGAGGGTTCCCCCGGCCTTTTACCGGGAAGGTCCGAGGGGATACCTGACGCGCGTTTCATAAATGGGGACTTAAATATTTATCTTGTACCGTTACTCGATAAAGCGTCACGTTTAACTCGGAGCATCGCCGGGCGGAATTCACTCGCCCCCGGAGGAATATACTCGCGTTTTGTGTTTTCATACTTTTTTCCCAGCATCCGTCGGGCACCGGCTCGATTTCATTGTCTCGCACGGAATTTTCGCCCGACTCCCAGACAGAATGCGGCCGTCACGAGGCCCAGGAGACCAACTCTGAAGGGTTTGTCGGGTTTGTCGCTGTCGCCATTAGCTTCAAGTGTCCCTCGAGTTTCCAGAGTCTTGCCGTGGCCGTTGACACGAGCATAATAAATGTTGTGTCACGCACAATGGGTGCAGTAATTTCAACAGAAGGCCCAAACTGTCCAGCCCTATCGCGGGCCTCAAGGCCCGAGGAGAAATCATTGTTATGATCGAGCGGGCCCGCGGGAACACGGCGGGGGGGGGGGGGGGGGGGGGGGGGGGGGGGGGGGGGGGGGGGGGGTAGGGAGGGGCGGAGGGAGCCGCGCGTAGCGGGGGCGGTCGGCGGGCGGCGACGACGACGGAAGCGATCGCGGAATCGATCGATCGATTCGGAACGAGCGGCGCTCGTCAACGTTAGAGACATTCGGCAATGTCGAAGAGGGTACAGGAGAGTATATCCAGCAATCGGAATCTGCGGCTTTTGTGCCCTTCGCTTTACCCCTTCAGGGATCTTTCCGTCTCGGCGGGCAAGGGTTCGTTGCTCGAACCCAGAAAAATGTACCGTTACATTCTGCGAAGGAACCCCGCCGATCTCTCGTCCCCGCGTGTACCGTTACCGGTGCCGACTTTACGCCGCGAGGTCGGTTCAACGCGGTCGGAAAACTCCTTTCCCCATCGGGCGCCGCTCGGCGCGTTTCCGCGCGCGACAAGCGCGCGAGCGTTAAATCCCCGTGATCCGGTCGTCCCGGATATTTATCAGGCCGGCTTGATAAATCGCGCCACCAGAAGGGAATCGCGCGCGTCATCGACGACGCGAATTATAAACCCTCCCCTGTCTCCCCCTCGGGAAACTGAAGCACGATAAATCACGGTGTAGATAACGTATTATCGTCGTCTCCTCCGACTCGCTAATAACCGATAATGCCTCGTACGCGCTTCGTCCGCTAGCTTTTGATCGAGCGTAATATTTCACGGTCTTTACGGGGATGTTTCAGCGAAATGCCGCCACCGCCGCCGCCGCCGCTGCCGCCGCCGCCGCGACGTTGCAACCGGGGCGAAATTTTCCCCGGCGAAAACTCCTCCGCCGGGAGTACATAATACCGCTCGGCGAGCGCAATCTTTCGCCGACGTCATTACGTCGGCGTCCATTAGAGAGCCCGCTCCGCAAAGCCCGGAGCCAGCGGGGTCTTTGTGCATTCTACATACACCAGCCATCCGCGCGACGTAAGTTCTTTTCAAAATTCGCGGAAACCCCCTTTCCCTCTCTCTCTCTCTCTCTCTCTCTCTCTCTCTCTCTCTCTCTCTCTCTCTCTTTCTCTCTCTTTCGTTTCTTCTTCCTCCTCCTCTTCCTCCTCCCTCCTACGCCGGAACAGCTCGGGGCCAACGCTTTGTCGTTAATGATGCGCAGATACGCTTACGCGCGCGCGCGTCTGTCTCTCTCGCCAGGAGGATCTCATTGCGCGAGATGTCGCCGCTCCCCTTCTTCCCAATTTCTCACAGCGGCGACTTTCTCCGCGGTGGGACCGCAGGCATCGCATTTTCCAGAACTCGGCGAGTAATCGGCAACGCCGGCGGCGCGATTCCGCGCGTCGAGGCCACCGACTCGAATACCTTCGCGGGGTTTATCCGGCATCAACGGCAACGGCAGCATCGACGATGGCGATGGGTCACGCTGTGGAACGCGCCGGAGAAAAATATTCCCGAGGGACGCGCGCAACGCGGGGCACACGCACGAGAGAGGCGTTCGGCGTTCCCCGATACGGAGCGTGCCCCTACACGCCGGCATCGGCATACCTGTCGGTCGTCCTGGCGTGGTAAATATGTGGCCGGGCCCCGCGGCACATATATATCCGCACGTAGCAGCCCAGTTGGGCCTCTAATGATGATCTACGGTTGGCTACCGCGCACAGCTTCTATAAACCTCCTAATTTCTCCCCTATAAATTCGTCGGCCGGACGGCGGCGGCCGTGAGTCCCACGGGGAGGGGCGGGGGGCGGGGGCGGGGGGRGGGAGGCTGCCACCCTCCCGGTCCCTGCGTCTGTCTCTGTCCCACCCCCGCGGCCGCCGCCGCCGCCGCCGCATCACGGCCGCCCTTTCTTCTCGCTTCTGATCTTCTTCTTTCCGCCGGGCCCGGAAAGAAGGGGCCCGGGGGGCTCCCCCTTCTGGGGGCTCCCGCCTCCCCGCCCCCTCCGCCCCCAGACCCCCTCCTCCTTCCTCTCTCTCTCTCTCTCTCTCTCTCTCTCTCTCTCTCTCTCTCTCTCTCTCTCTCTCTCTCTCTCTCGCTCGCTCTCTCTCGCTCTCGCTCTCTCTCTTTCTCGCTCGATCCGGCTCGGCGAGCGAGCCGTCGTAAATGCGCGACTGTATTTAATATTTCGCGGACCTGTGTGTGACGCGTATCGTTTATTATCGAGAGCAGGAGGAGCGGGGGGAGGAGGGCGGGGGCGGGGTAGAGGATGATCCTGCGAGGGAACGGGGACCGAGATGAGAAGAGGAAGAAAAAGAGAAGAAACGAGACAAGGAGAGGATCCGTGGGTCCTCCCGGTGATTCCCGGCGAGAATCGACGACGTGGCGCGGCAGGCGCGCCACAAAGGATCGGATCGTGAGACTCTGCGTGCTCCTTACAGCTTCGGCCAGCTGAGAAAACACTGAACACGCTGAACACGCGTCTCCCACGATCGATCGATCGATCGACGGATCGATCGAAGCCGCGAATCTCGCGAATCCAGCGAGATCGGCCGTCAAGTTCTCGCGCGTTCTCGGACGATTCGACGATAGGTTTCAATACAAGAGGAGGGGGGACGGCATCACGCGCGCGCGCGCGGCGTTTCGGAATTTCAGGCGGCAGTAACGCGCTGAGTTACGCACGGAGAACGTCTGGGCGGGATGTAAAAATGGCGCGACGTTACGCGTTCCGCCGTATTATCCCGCTTGCGATTGTGTTGCCGCAACAAACCGCCGGCAGGCGACTCGTCGTCGTCGATAAATAATCGTCCGCGAGTTCCGCGGCGCGACTTTTATTCGATATTGTTAAACAGAGAGAGAGAGAGAGAGAGAGAGAGAGAGAGAGAGAGAGAGAGAGAGAGAGAGAGAGGAGCGACCCTCGCTTCGCGAGATCGACGCGGGATCCCGCGACGATTCTCGTTCTCGTTCGCGGAATTTGGGAGCGGAGTGTACGACGCGGAGTGGACTCGAGAAGCACGCGTGCGCCGGTAAACCGGTTGCGCGAATATGGCATTGGAATTCGGGTGAAAGTAATGAAGCCGATGAGCTGAACGATGAGCGCGCGGGATGATCGCGGAGCGATCCGAGCGATAAGAGCGCGCGCCGCTCGGGAAATCTCTCAATTTTCCCCAAGCGCCGAGCGTTTTCCGCTCGTCGTCTCTCCGCGCTGAAGAGACTTTGGTCTTCGGACGGATCGCCGGATTATCGTCGTTAGCATTGTTATTGCTGATGGCGAATGTTAGAGCGAATATTAGAGCACAGCGGACTCTGACAGACTCCGACTCTATGCCGGACTATTAATCAGTCCAGCGATAATTAGTTGGCGAGAGTAGTCTCCTCACTTGTAACTCGTTCGCGTTTCTCGATTCCTTTTGCTTTCTCTCGACGTTACGTTCCCGCGTTGCTGGATTCTCCGCTTCGGAGCTCGCGAGTGCCAGGGATCCTTTGCCACTAAAGGATACGTACGTATGGCTTTACGGCCAGCGCGATGACGTATCGCTCGCCGTGCAACTTCCCCGTTTCCCTCCGTTTCCGTCGACGGAGGTGCGCGGCGACTTCGCGAGGCTGCCGCCGTTTGCGGATCGCGAGCCGAGATGCCGGCCAAGTACGATCCCGCCGGTTCAGGAGGAATCGAAGGGCGGACAGGGAAGCCGAAGGGAGGGGAAAACGTCAGGGCGGAGCCTGAACACGGGAGGAGGAATAAAACGCGCGCAAACTCGCGGCGAGCCTCTCTCGCTCGCTCGCTCGCTCTCCTCTTCTTCCACTTTTCTTTTCCCCGGTACCCCCATCGCCTCGCCCCTCGTACGAGCCACCCCGGTCCGGTTTTCCCTCTTTTCACCTTTATATGGATTTTTTTAGCCGCCGGCGACCCTTCCTCCTCTCGCCATTCATCGGGCGAGAGAGCGAGAGGGAGAACTCTTGCGCAAACTTGCCGCACGGGTCCTCCTTACGTCTCTCCTCCCTCCTCCCTCCTCCCACCTCCTCCTCCTCCTCCTCCCCGACCGCTCTCCTCCTCTCGCTCGCTCGCTCGTCGTTTCTTCCCTATTTTTCCTGCCTCTCTGCCGCGCGAGTGCTACAATTCAGCGGTTTTAATGCCCCGTCTATCTCCACGACGTTGACAGCGGTCGTCAAGGTTTTCATGCCGCTTCATTTTTCTTATATCGCGCGCGCGCGCCCGCCCCGTCCCCCCGTAGCCTCCCTTCTCGAGATTCGCTCGGGGAATAATAATCTCTCATCGAGGCATGTGCAGTGCTCGCTGAGAGGGGCAGCGAGAGTAGTGATCGCACGCCCTTTCGGGGACTCCCGATCCCTTCTTCCACGTGCGGATCGTACGCGGAAGTTGCGCTCGAGCGCACCTCGTGGTTCCGAGGAACGGAAGCGACGTTGTCCGTAAATTCCGCGCCATCAGCCGCGAGTGCGACCTCCCTCCGACAACCGGTTGTCGGCCGTAGGATGATGCCCCTTTGTTAACTCCTGCCTGCCCCTCTCCCYCCCCCCCCCCGATCCGATCCGATCTATCCGTCGTACCCCTACCGGCTCGGTAACGAGTCGGCGATGGCGGCCGCAACGGCGAGTCGCCGGCGATTTTGTTTCCAGCGCACGACCCTCGACTCCCCCCCCCCCCGGAATTCGCCCATTTTCGTAGCGTGAAAATGTGCGAGCGGAAGCGCGCGCGCGCCCGCTCGGGTCTCGCGAGGAACAAGCGGAATCGCTTCGCGGTGACGGGCGCTTTCAAAGTCTCCATCATCTCGTCCTTGCGTCTTTGCGCGATAAGGGACAAGGGATCTTCCTTCGTCGCCGATTTACGCGTGCGATGCATTCGCGTCGAGTCGATTGCTCGAATCGATTCATCCCTGACGACGAAACGCAGCCTCGACGACGAGGCCGTTTCCAGCCGCGAGAGGACGCGATATTTAATATCCGCCGAATCGACAACCGCCGTTACACGCCACGATGTGGCGGAAGGGGGGRGGGGATGGGGGGGGGGAGAAAGAGGAAGACCGCATTTAACGAACCGTCGCGGAGATTAACGTTGCCCCGTCCTGGCCACGGGAGGCAACGGGAAGGTCACCGTTGAAATTAGCCGTCAGCTCGCTTCAATCCAATTAACGTGAGAGGATTATTTCGGAAACACCGATCGGCGCGGCGACATATTAGACTACCGCGATTGTTCCTTCCAGAGGGAGAGAGAGAGAGAGAGAGAGAGAGAGAGAGAGGGAGAGAGAGAGCGTATTGCGGATTAAAAGCCGGGAAAAACGAGCGCGACGACGCCGGGCGTCGTGGCCGAAAGGACGCCGCGGAGCGACGTCACTCGGTCGCTCGCTCGACCACCGCCAGCATCCCCGCTCGCCCCTGCCCTCCGCCCCCTCGCAGGCAGGCCAAAGTTTTTTCCGGCCGGTATTCGCGTTTCACCGAAATCGTCCCGACGACGACGGCGACGCTAATCGGCTTTCGCGAGCTCTGAGGCGTTTAACGTCGCCGGGGCGCGATTTCCGCGGCAGCCGAACGCCGATAAAACGCCACCGGGAGACCGAATATCGACCACCATCCCGTCGCCGGCCGGCGGGGGGGCAGAGGCAGGGGAAGGGGCAGGGGAGAGCTCGATGGCTCATCGGGCGGATATTTCCCATCGTTTTCCATCGTGCCATCGGATGAACGCGAAGCGATGGACAGAGGGCGATAGGAGAGGGCACACGCGCAGCGATGCGCGTCGAGCGGACTCTGCTCCGTTCTGCGAATGAATATCAAAGTAGGTTGGAAAAGCGCGAGGGCGATCGTCGCGAGGGGAATGCCAATTATCGTGAGAAAGATTCCAGAGCCCGTTGCGAGAGCATGGATATCTCGCGGATTTGCTCGAGTATTAGCGGATCGCAGGATCGCAGGCTCGTCCGAGATTGTATAATCGCGCGCGTATGTTGGCGTATCTCGGTGAAGTCGAGTCGGGAAACGCGATCGTTCGGATCGCCGAAGCGCAGCTCGTCGTCGGGTGTTACGATATGTGCGTGTCGGAATGCACGAATGTCGGAGAAGAAGAAAGAGAGGTGCGTAAAAGCCGGCATTAGAGTTAAGACTAATTGAATGTTCGGTGCGATTGATCGCTGCGAATAATCGCCGCCGCTGAACGGCTCGGCGAGCGGGCAAAGAGCGCACGGGTCGCGCTCTCGAGGATCCTCCTTATCGCGCCTCGCGCGGCCAGTTGGCGTCACCCCGCGTCACCCCGCGTCACCCCGTGGAATTATCGCGAGGTTGTCGCTTAGATTACAAACGACGCGTACACGCATGTGCGACTCGCGCGAGAGCGGCAGTCGGCGGCAGCACGCGCGCTATTCGCGCGCGCGGTACTCGTTGCGCACGAGAGTTCACTATCTCTCACTCAATTTAAGCCTCATCCGCCGTAAGCGGATCGACCAAGCTGGCCTTTTAACGTCGGATAGTCTCGCCTCTCCCGGCTGCGCGGCATAGACGCCTATAACAAACATTATCCGCCATAATGCGCCCGTGTAAACATACCTACCTACGTGGTGGTGATGGTGGTGGTGGTGATGGTGGTGCATCAGCCCTGCCTCTCTCTCTCTCTCTCTCTCTCTCTCTCTCTCTCTCTCTCTCTCTCTCTCTCTCTCTCTCTCTCTCTTGCTGCCCCTCCTCGTCCACGGTTTTTCGCCGGAATAAAAACGTGTGGCAAAGTTTATTTAACCGTTTAGCGAGGAGTTAAGTTTCACGCTAAGCCGACTTCTCGGCACGCTTCCCAGCATCCGCCGCCGCTTCCGGTTTAGCACGTGGCCGCCGATCATCGTAGACCGTCTGCCGCGACTTTCGGCCCTCTCGCGCCCTTTGCCGTGTCCTCAGAGAGCCAATCGGACAAACGAGTTTGCGTTTTCGTTGGTCGTTGGTCGCGCGCGTTTCACGCAGAGTAAATGACGCGCACTCTTCTTGTTCTCGCCGGCCTGGCCGCGAATCGAGCGATTCGCAAGATGGATTGTTTATCAGGCCGCTTTTAGGCCGCAGGCCCGAGAAAAGATTGAGAGCGATTCTCGCTAAGGGCTAAGGGAGCGTTAAAGCGTCAGGCCGTCAGAAAAAAAGGAAAAAGGGAACAACTGGCGCACTTGTCGGGGCGATCCCTAGCCGCGGATAAATAAATACACGGTGGGCGTTCCGCAATACGGAAATTCGAGCTCGAATTCGCGCGGCCGGCGCGCTTACCTTTATGCTGCCGGTCCCCGGCCCGGGCCCTTTGGAAAGGACGACCCGGACGAAGCCATTCGTACGAATCTCCCCACCGCCGGGCGACTCCCACTTTCGGTTTTTCGGGAAGGGACCGTCTGGAAAACTATTTGGTGTCAGGTAGGAAGAGGAGACAGTCAATATAGCACGCTCGGATACGGCAGTTGCTTCGGCTAGCTCGTAGTAGTTGCGGCGTGGGCGACAGTGTTGCGTTTGCGTTCACGAACGCGTGTCCGAGTTCGAAGGTCACGGCAGATCTATCGAAGGCATCAGGATTATTATCGTGACGTAGCTCGCCATCTCGATTCTCGCTACTGTGCTTCGTCGCTTCGTCGTTTCGTCGTTTCGTCGGAGCTCAGTGAATGAATAAATCGTCATCAGTTGGTCGCGGCGTTTTCGCTAGCGCGATCCATGTGCGCGATTATCACAGGGAATACGTAAACAAGCCGCTGGATCCTCGCGACTGCGTCGCGTCACACGTCAGGAGCCATATAAAGGTACGACGATGGCGTCTGTATGTTTCCCTGGTTTTTATCTGTCAAGAAGAAAAGCTTGCTGAGCTTCCCTGGAAAAACTTACCTGCCGCATCGCCGCTGATCGCCGCCGCGGCGTCTCCACGAATTTCTTTTTACGACTCTCCTCTCATCGGCAGAGGAAAGCGCAGAGGAAAAAACACGCTTAGCAACACGCCGAGGTATGCGTGATCTCGGCTGAGACGGCGGGGCCCACCCGCTCGGCGGGAGAAAGAAATCCGCGGATCGACCGCGTTATCGAGAGGAGAGCCGCGCGAGCGCTCGCGCGCGCGTTCGTCCGCTCGGCGCGGTTTGTTCCTCGTAGACGAATTCGATTCTTTTATAAAGAGAGAGAGAGAGAGAGAGAGAGAGAGAGAGAGAGAGAGAGAGAGGAGGGGGGGAACAGGGAGAGAGAGCTGACTCTTTTTGTGACACACGTCGCAAACTTTCTTCCTTTCTTGTAAGAAAATAATTGAAATCTCACAATGGTTAGACAACGTTAGCGTCCGTGTTGTGAATCCTTTGTACTTCCTTCCGGCTTTTATTGTGCTGCAGAAAGCAGAAGCGGCCGTGTAAAAAAGGCGGCGCAGCCCTTTTTCACGTCTTTTGTAATTATCTTGGAAGCATACCGAATTGTGCCGGCGCCGGAAGCTTTTAAGGTAGATGAGCATTAAACAAACTTGCATTATTCAACGCTTCATCATTGTCAAATATGGCGGTAAAGGGCGCGCGGAGAATTCCGGCGATTAGAATATCGCCGACAGAGCGAGCGGAAAGCCGAATCGGGAAACGAATGCGCTTCAAAGGAAATCTCAAAGATAATGATGCCTTAATGATAACGTTCAGTCAGAGAACAGTGCCGTCCCGTCTCGGAAGATTTTACCGAAAAGTTTATCCTTGTTCGGTCACGCGCTTCGGTCGATCGCTTCAAAGTCTCCGCCGCTGAAACGATTGGACCATCGATCGATTAATCGATTCGCCGACTTGTTCGCAGGTGGAGGAGTACGCCGTTTGCCGCAGCGTGTCGGAGGAACCGGCACCGAGACTAGTGGCACCGGACAGAGCGCGGCGGCCATCATTGCACGGCGCCGTTCATCGCGACGAGGACAGCTGGTGGTGCGGGCAGGAGGGCGGAGGGGCTCACGCGATAAGGGAGCGTGATAATAGCGCCGCGGTGGCTTGCATCGCGGGTTACATGGCGGGTTACCTGAAGGCGGCAGGCGCGACCTGCGCCTCGACCGGAAACCCTCACCAGTACCACCCCCATGGCCACCCCGCGATGGGGGTCGGCACTCATCCGCACCCCCACACGCATCCGCACCCGGGCGCGCCGCATCCCGGCCTGCCGTCGCCCTTTGCTCTCGCCACGCACGGCCACCCGCACGCCCACCCGCTCGAGCACGGATTGGCGGCTGCGTTTCCGCAAGGTGAGTCTCGCCCTTGCTCTCAACGGCCTTGCTCGACCCTTCGTTAAGAGGGCGATGAGTTGTAGGATGCTACTATTATATGCTACTACCGCGGAGATTGACAAGACTCGTATCTCGCAACGCGATATATTTTTTATACAAACGTCATCTACGTCAACACCGACGCTACTAACATCGAACTTTGACCCAAGTCTGTCGGCTGTCCGTTGGACTCGCTCGATCCGAACGAGCGCGAGTCGCGGATACCCGAGCAATCGTTGATCGATTCACGTCGTGTCCAAAGTGCACGTCCTGAAGAAGATGAAGGCGCGCGCTTGACGAAACGCAAAAAGCGCGACACGTCTTCGAGGAGTGATGACGATCGGTTGATAATAAGATAAGATTCGACGCTGACCGTGCGACAGCACAATCGAGTCGCTGTTCTCATCGCTGTTAACGGCAACGTTATTCGGATTCGCACGGTACGTTGTCGGCACGTGCGGAAGGATTTTCAGGTAATCGTGAGGTGGCGACAGCGGTGCCGTTCTCGTCATCTCTGCATCGTTTGCATCGCTCGATATCGTTCCCGTCACCTCGAAGGGCGCTCCGCCGAACCGTGAAACAGCGCGAAAGCGTGGGAAGGCGAGCGAGATTTTCCAACGACGATTATAAACCGACCATCGAGATAAAAGGGGCGGGTCGTTTAATCCGCAACGACGTCGCGTTGCGAAATTCGACAGATTGTCAAAGTTGCTGCGAGCTTCTCCTCTTTTCCTCCCGGATCTCTTCAAATCATTCCCGTTTAGCATTTTCTTGCGGTCGACGGATTCAAGCCCGCTCGCGGTGATCGACTCACGTTTCCGTCACGAGCACGAATAAATCAAAAGGCAGAGAGAGAGAGAGAGATGGAGAAAGAAGAGGAATCGAACTTTGCGCGTCTCGAGCGCTCCCCGCGCGATTCGTTTGCAAATTTCCCGAAACCGGGAATCGTCAATTCCCTTTTCTTTCGTCGATTCTCATCGGTTCTCTCATCGGGCATCGAAATTCGATCAGCGAAACGATTATCGATCGCGCTCGATGCGACCACCATGAAATCCGCGAGAGTCGGCGTTGCTAGCGCGCTACGACTGTTCCGCCCGCTTATCGATTGCCGCGAATCGATGCATCGATTGAAGCCGTACAATCTGCCGAGCGATCCGTCGATGCCTCCCATTCGTACCGTTTCGTTAGTAAAAAAGTCAGCGAGCGCGCGCCGGCCGCTGCCTGATTCCTCGAATATATCTTTAAGAAAATGCGAAAACACAAAATGCGGACGAATCGAAACTCTCGTTGGGACGCTCGACGATCTCGGACAACGCGCATTCTCCGCTGCCGGCAAAACTTGAAAGAAAACATGAAGACTAGTCGCGAAGGAATCCGTTCCATCGTTGTGCCTCTTCTGCTTCCTCTCTGCTCCCTCCCGTCGCCTCCCGGAGAGGCCGACGTTTCCCGGATATGCCTGGAATGAGGAAATCCTGGACCGGAGAGAACGCGAGAGAAGAGAAACCGGCGGCGAGCATTTCCAGCCCCGGTAATTGACCGTACGAATCTCGCGGCGCGCAACGAAACGCGATATCACAGACGACGGCGAGAGAAAGAAGATTCGCGGCGGCGAGGCGGGAGATGGAGAGAGACGGGAGCTCCGGTATCCGGAGCGAATGAAATTTATCTAAAGAGAGAGAGAGAGAGGAGAAACGAGGGAGGGAAAGAAAACGCGCTTTTCGCGCGCGGCGCGATTCGGTGGCGAACGCAGCGTCGTGCTCTCGTTCTCGTTCTCTCTTTCTCTCGTCTTTTGCCCGATGGCGAGGAACGGACGGACGGACGGACGGACGGACGGACGGACGGACGGACGGGGGCGCCGGGGGCAGAGTGTCGAGGAGATGGAGTGGTCGGAAGGGGGCCGGGGGATGCTTCGGCGAAGAAGAGTGGAGAGAACCATGAGAGTAAGCCGCTTATCAGGGTGGCAGCAGGCAGTATAGGTCCAACCGACGCAGATAGGTGGGTTTCCATGGAAACACGGATCTGTCCGTTATGTCCCTACGTACCTACGTCCAGCGGCTGCCTCTATCCGTTGTAGGCGTATCCGTGCTACACGGAAAGCCGCCGGACGAGAGAGGAACGATGACGGCAGGGGGCCACCGTCGTGCTGACGGCGGAGGACGCGGCGCAAACGGAAATAGAAACAAAGGATGCTCAGAAGGCGACTCGTGCCGTCTCTCTCTCTCTCTCTCTCTCTCTCTCTCTCTCTCTCTCTCTCTCTCTCTCTCTCTCTCTCTCTCTCTCTC
>JAHMML010000009.1:452267-581042 GCA_020341155.1 Eciton burchellii
CTCTCTCTCTCTCTCTCTCTCTCTCTCTCTCTCTCTCTCTCTCCTTTTCTCTTTATCGTCGTCAGCCATGAAGCCGCCATCGCGATCCGTCCCGCGTCTTGCGCGAGCGTTGGATCGAATTCCCTCGATCTGTCCGATCTACTCTCGCAGATGCTCTCCGAGTGCTCTGCGGCCCAACCTTGATGAGATCCGACGATACTGTCGCGTGGTCGCAAAGGGTGATTTCGTGTCGCGCGATACACGCTCGGTGTTTATTTTGTCACGCAATCGCGCAGTGCCGAATCGACAGGAAGGGCGACTCGCGCGTACTCGCATGCGTGAGAATCGCGTCACATGGCTGCCGCCGCCCTTCCCCCTTCCTCCTCCGCTATTTGTTGTTGCAGAGAAATTGCCCGTCCACTTAACTTGCTCCCGCGCATGGACGAGGACATCCCTCCTCTCCCTCTAGGAACTTTGCAAACTGTCCTTCCGCGACTGTCTCTCCCMCCCCCCCCCCMCCCCCCACCCCTACGCGCAAGGAATGACTCCCCTGCGAGGTTTGGAATCGCGAGCTGGTCGGTTCGGCGCGACTCCGATCGGTCAATCGGATCCGATCGTGTCAAGTCGGGAACGTGGCACGTGGCGGGACACGTGCCCGCTGCGTGTGCTGCTCGTCGTGGAACCACCAGCGAGTAGCCGTGGAAAGTGGCGAAACGCAAGGACGAGGTGGCGCGTGTCACGGGCGAGTCGAGTGGGCGGGCAGGAAGAGGCCAAACACGAATCTGTCGAGCTAATTGCAAGGCAAACACTCGAGGCTGAGTGAAAGGTCGCGTAGACGGCGAGACGCGCTTCACTTCACTCGGGAATCCCGTCGTCGTCGTCGTCATCGTCGTCGTCGTCGTCGTCGTTGCGCGCTCTTCGTTATCGATACGTTTGCACGTTTGCGGGTTTCTCCTGTGCATTCCCTCGCGCAAACATCGCCGCTCCGAAACTTGGCCGGCTTCTTGCGCGCCGCGGATCTCGTCGCGCGTCGGGTCTTCATCGATCGCGCCGATTCGCGCAGCGGTGACTTTCCGCGCCTCGCGGACGACGATCACGACGACTCTGGCCTCCATTAGCCCGTCGTGGGCTCGTATCCGTTAGATGGTCGCGAGACGACCAGCGATGCCTTCCGGGACCACACGTGGACGCCTCTCCCTGCCCCCTCCTCTGCCCGCGGAACTCTGGAATGACTTTTCGATTCCCCCTCCTCGCTCCGCGGCGCACACTCTCCAGCCGATGAATCTCGAAGAGATTCGAGAGGTGTTTGGAGCATCCAGATCGCACACTGGCACGCTGTATGACCTCGAGGAGACCGCGATGTCACGCTGGAGCCGTTTACGAGGACAATCTTACGGAGACAACTGATCCGCCAAACGCATGAGAATGTCGCGCCCCCCTTCCCCCCGGGGAGTCTCGCGCGATGAATCCGGCAAGATTTGCGCGACTTTCGTCTCTCGTCTTGCGATCGCGGGGCGGCCGCGGCGCTTGTAAACGCAAAGTCGGCCAAATGTTTTCCTAGCTGATGGCCTTTTAGAATTCCTCCCTCTTCTGTCACGCTCGCCACGTGCTGTCGTCCCACGGTCGTCCCCTGTCAATAATCCAGTCCTCTGCCACCCCTGGCGACGGCGTCGCGGCCGTGTTCGCAGCCTATTCGCGTTTTAGCTTTTAATTAATTTTCGATTCCGAGACCCTCCCCCGCCACCCTCCCCCTCCTCCTCGCGCCACGCTTCGCCTCTATGAATATCAAAGTAGCCGTCCGCTCCCGCCATTTTACGGCCCGTCCCCGTCCTTTGTCTCCGACTTATCAGCTCGTTCCTCCTCGAGGGTTGATTCTCTTCTCTTCTCCTTCCGTTCTCCCCCGTCCCCCTTCTCCCCCCCCCTCTCTCTCTCTCTCGAGGTGGAGAAAGTTGGAAGAATTAGCGGCGAGTATCGCTCGCTTCGAATTGAACGCGCTCGCTCTGCGACTCATGACCATCGCGGAATTGTTTCCCTCGAAATGCGCGACGGAGATCCCAGATTTCCGACCTCGTTCGATTTCGGCCATCTCGTTCGTTGTTGTCCTGTCAGCCGGCAGGACGCCGTTGCGCGCGTTAATTGCGATTATATTAGCGCCGGCGCTCGACAGGTCGCGGCTCGCCGGGATCAATCCTCGTATTTCAGTAGCCCCGCGACGTTATCTCAATTGGACACGCATTTATTCGTGCCGCTCACTTTCCCCCTCCCCCTCCCCCTCCCCTCTCCCCCCGGGAGTGGTCCAGGCGCGTCGAGGAGGCGGGAGCAATAACGTGCACGAGACGAGTGTCGGACGATGATTCTATCGCGCGATTACGCGATTGATCATTCTCGCCCGCGACCACGCGCTTCGTCGGTCAAGCTTAATCGTCACGCAACGGCTTCTCTCTACTTCCGTCCCGCGCCTGGACTAACGGAAGTAAGATGTCTTGTTCGAGTTTGGCGCCAGTGAATTTGCCAGGCTCCGTGATCGCAAAGACGAGGACGAGGCGAAACAGCGCGACGTGCGAACACTTGACGAGGAATGCTCGATATCGGAAAGGCGCTAGAGAGCGAGAGAGAGCGAGGGGGGATCAGGGTGAAACTTTGTTAGCGGTCCATTGATTTACGCGGATTCCGGCGAAACGGCGGCGGGCGCACGGAAGAATCCAATAAACGCAAAACGAGTTTGCTATTAGGGTCGCGTCTGATCTCGTCGCGGGCCAATGAGGCGGAGCAACCCTTATATCAACCCTCCCTGGTATCGCGTCTCGCTGACGATAATAAATCGAATCATACTCCGGGAGTCAGCGGGTGTTTGCCGAGCCATTAGGGTCGCTTAGCCGACTGTCTCTGCTCGAAGCGCGGCGAGATTTCTCGAGCGATATCGAGCGCGCGCGCGTTTCGATCGATTCGAGCGATTCGCAGGACCTGATGGGTGTTTTCGTCACGATGTGGAAAAGGAAGATACCTTGAATCGCCTTGAAGAAGCTTTCCGATTCGACAAGTTTTTCGAAAAGTACAGCGATCTGCTCGCGACTTGCTCGACGCGGCGATCGATGCGGCGGATACGACGGATTGGAACGAACGAGCAGAGTCATCAATCGGGCGGCCATTGTCTCGGCTGCGCACACGAGTGCCTGGGCCTGGCTCTCAAGGGCCAGTGGCCGATGGCAAGGGCCGTCGTTAACCGTCGTGGCACCGACGCCCACTCGACAATCGGAGCTGTTCTCCATCTCGGCGGCGGATCTCGCGGTAACTAGGGACACGGAAGGTCTCCCAATCAAATGGGATTTGTTGAGGACGGATTTGAGGACGTGCACAATGCGGCGCACAATGAACACGCGCGCGCGCTTCGACGTTGAGCAATTACTACTTTCCGACAATCTTATTCTCGAAAGCCTCGCGTCACGCCGAAAGTGCCTCCGTCCGACTTCCTTCTTCGCGCTTGAACAAACCAGGCTGGGCCTGGATTATCCAGGCAGGGACGATTGTTTTATCCCGGGGGACTCGCTCGTGTTGTCGGTAATCAATGGCGGATCCACACCGCTGGCGGGAGATGCGAGAGATGCGATCTGTCGATAGATCGGGCGATCGCGGGTGTGTCACGTCACGGATCGAGAAGCGATGGCGGTAATTCCCGAGCGCCGTGTGGAGTCTGTACATTGTTGCGCTCGGCACAATCTGTCCCGAAGATCTCCCGCGGTGCCGAGCAGCTTGGTAGCCCACTCGACCAGTTCGTTAGCCAATCGCGTGGCTATCGTCGTCGCGCTCGTTCGTCGTCATCTGGAAGCGGAGTGGTGCAGCCGAGAGAGGAAACGCGACGTTTCCTCCTCCTGGACCGATCCTCCTTCCGCGATCCCTTCCTCGCATCGATCGTCCGCAACTATCGCCAATTCTCGTCCATTCTCCCCTGCATTCTCCGTTCCTCCCCGTGGAATTTGTCGCTCTCACGCGCTAGCCCGCGCTAGCACTCGCCTTCCTTCCTTTCTTCTCGCGGTCATCTCGGTCCCCGTTGTTCTCGTCGTTCTCGACTTTTGTTCGCTGACGCGAGCTTCCTCCTTTCCGCTGCCCTTCGTGGACTCGGCCCGATAAGCATGGCGGATGAGGAAGAAAAGAGCAAGAGAAAGCAGCCCGAGCGCATCGATCGTCGCGTAAACAGTCGTCCTCCTTGCGTCTGCCGTCTTATACCGTATGCACGTCGCGGGGCTTCGCCGTTCCTGTTCGCGAACGATCCTGTTCCCCATCTCTCTCGCGCTCGATGTCGCGCGACTGCGAGAATCGGACGAGACCACAGCGGCGCATCGATCCTCGCCTACCATCGAGCGTGATCTCCCTTTGTGGATTCTCGCGTTCTCCGGGCCAGCACGAAAATTCCGTATGCGTAAAACACGTAAAACATCGTCGGGAGCTTCTCCACCCTCCTCTCCCCCCGTCCGCGGAATCCGCCATTTCGCCTGCGACTTTACGATCCGGTTTCCAACCCGGAGACACTGGCGAGGCGCACTTTTCCAGGCGCTTCCTTTTATTGGTCCGCGAATATACGTCGTATACACACAGCGCGCGCGCGCGCGAGAGAGAGAGAGAGAGAGAGAGAGAGAGAGAGAGAGAGAGAGAGAGAGAGAGAGAGAGCCCATCGTCGTTTTCAGCGGCAGCTGGGAGCGAACCGCGACTCCTCGGTCCTCTGGATGCTCGTGTATTCCGGGGTGTACTCCGTCCCCCGTGCTCCCTCCCCCCGGCACCCCCGTGACCCCCTCATAAGCGGATTACGTGGGTCCCGAAACGAGCCAAGCGAGGCTCGATGGCACGAGGAAGGTAGCGTGGGGTGGGTCGCTGTGTGCACCGACCGGAGGGAGGGGGACAGGGGAAACTGTTCAAAATTACGCTATCGCGGCCTCGCAACGCTCACACCCCTCTATCCCGTCGATCTTCCCCGTCCCGCCCCGCCCCGCCCCGCCCCGCCCCACACCTCGTCGTTCCGCGTGGCAATCCCGGGCGCGGCGAAGCAACCCCCGTGTCTTCTCCCGTGGAAGACGAGCGGCGCTCGAAGGCGCTTCATATTTCAAGACGTCATCGTCGGCGATCGATGTTACGCGCGGCGAGCGATCTCCCCGCGATCGGGTCCGCGTTTCCGGTTGCTTCCTTGCGGCGGATAGCAAATTTTGCAATTAACTTTGCTTGAAACAGCGAGCAGCTTTAGGAGCGCGAAGCGCGACGAAATCTCTCTTGATTTACGAGACGATTAATAATTAACGATGAACCTTCCCTCTCGTCGTGTTGCAGGAATGAATCAACGCAAACAGCGTCGCGAGAGGACGACCTTCACCCGAGCTCAGCTGGACGTGTTGGAGGCGCTATTCGCGAAAACGAGATACCCGGACATCTTTATGCGCGAGGAGGTTGCCCTGAAGATCAACCTGCCCGAGTCGCGGGTCCAGGTAATTATTTTGCCCCTCTTTTGCCCCGGCTGAATTGGCGTCGCTGTCAGTAGCCAAGAGATTCGGGAAGAAAACGAGCGCGAAGAGTCGCCGAAATGTCGGCGAGCGAGTCGGCGCGCCAGCCGCTGTCGCAAGCTACCAGGAAAGGAAAAAGGGGAGGAATAAGAGGGTGGGAGACGGAGGGCGCGCGCTCCGTGCCCCGGCAATCGCGCACGAGATTTAAGGTATTTACACAAGCGCGGCGTTCGCGCGTTCGCCCTACGCCGTCGTCCCGTTTCGCCATTGTCCCGGCCCTTTGCGCCTCGCGCCTTGATAGATGCGCCGACGAGCTCGTTGACGCTTTTATTGCGGTTCCCGTGACATCTTTATCTCGCGGTGGGGCGTCACCGAGTCACGACCGCGACCGGCCAAAGTTCGCGTCTGGAATCACGCTCCGCGTGATTGCTCCCTACTTTTTCGCCGAAACACGTAGTCGTACCCGGCCTAGTACTTGGTGGACGCCGAGTCCACGCTTCGATACTCCTCTCCCTCCCCCCGACCCCCGTCGTCTGTTTCTCCTCGGAGCTCTCCCAACCATCCCTCGCGATCAATGGATCTTGGCGGGCGAGCGAGCGCAGAGTCCATCCGGCGATCCGCGGGGAGCGCGGGACGTTGCGGGACAAAAGCGTGGAAATTCAGCGCGGAGCTTCCGCTTCCAAAGTTAAGCCTCCGTGAATGGCGGCGCAACTGCGAAAGGGTGTAGCACGTACACGCGCGATCGTACACGCGCGGCCGCTGCAGCGTGTCCGCGCGAACGAATAATATCTGGAGTGGAGAGAGAGAGAGAGAGAGAGAGAAAGAGAGAGAGAGGGCGTTCTGAAAGTTTTAAAGGCATCACACTGGGGGGGTTCGCGCTACTGCAAGTCGGGATAGGGCAGCCAAGGGGGAGGCGGGGGGGGGGGGGGGGGGGGGGGGGGGGGGGGGGGGGGGGGGGGGGGGGGGGGGGGTGACAGAGGCCCGGGCCCTAGATGCGCGCGTATACGGACGGAGAGGTATACGGCGCGCGGCGGCGGTGCGAGAGACGCGGCATATCGTTGATTTGTTCGTGGATTATAGCCCCTGCTGCTGCACGCTCGCGAGTTGTATGAGACGCGCGCTCCTCTCGCCGAGAGAATCGCGCAGCTGCGTGCGTACGACGCGTACAGCGGCGACGCTTGTCTCTGAATGCCGCTCGTTCGCCCTCGGCGAGTCGGGGGCGGAAATCGAGGAATCGCGACGAGGAAAGAGAGACGAGAAACCGAGAGAAAAAGCGGGGACCCGCGGGTGGAGCCGGACGCTCGCGATAGTCCGGAATCGTTTCCGAGCGGCATTGGGGATGGGATGGGATATAAATGAAATATAAAATAAATACGTCCGTGCTTATCTTTAATTTGAATAGGCGCGACCTGGTTCGCGCGAAACGAGCAAACGCGGAAGAGCGAGCGCCGCCTCGCGTCGGCCAAACAAGACTCCATCAATCGTGCGGATGACACGTGACGCGCGGTGGCGTTCCCGGTGGCGGGTATCGGCGGGCTCGTATTAATAGTCCAAATAAGAAAATATATTTGTCATAACAGAGTGTCAACGCAGCTGCGTCGCCTCCCTCCGATCGCTGGGGTGGTTTTCCGTTCGCTCGATGTAAACCAGATGGTGGCGCAATTTGCACCTCGGCCTTTGCGTCTCTCGTGTGCACGGGCGTGAAACCATCGGTGGTTGCCTCCCCCGGGGGTCCCCGCATCCTGCCGCGGCCTGTTTGGTTGGTTTTTGGGGTGGCTCGCCGCTTCCGAAGGGGGTGCCGTTGTGCAAACACGCCGCTGTAATGGAATCGTTCTCTGTCTGTCGCGCCGCTCTCCGCGTAGATCCGTCTTCCTTGGCCAGGGCCTCGTTTCGTCCGCACAGAGCCACGCAATATCCGTGCGCAGCCAACAGATTTCCTTCCCCCCCTGCCCCCATTGCCGCGCGGGAGATGACTCTCGCGAGAGTCATGCGGGACGAGGAAAGGCGAAGGCCCATTCAACGAACGTCAAGGGCGGCCGCGGCGAGTAATATAGTTGTCCTCATCTCGCGCGCGCTTTCCTCTTCCGGCGCGGTTCCTCAACAACGGAACGTTGCTCAACAGCGGAAGCTGAAATTCGGGAGGAAAACGAGGACGAGATCGCGTCGAGCGACCAACGTCCTTCTCGGCCCGATAATATCGCTGACGATATTAGCGATGACGATGGCAAAGGCGGGCAGAAGGGGACGGGGAGCAGGAGGAGGAGGAGGAGGAAGAGGAGGCTGCGCTGCGCTGCGCTGCGCGAGGCTCCTCCGCTTCCGCTCCTCGCGGACGGCAAACTGCGCGGGCAAACTGCAGCTCGAAATCCCTCGTACATATATATATACGCTTCGGTGATTCGCGCTCTCTGTAACAACTGTTACAATGCCGCCGATAATAACAACAACGATGACGGGTCCCGCTTTTAAAGGCGCGGGCATAGATTCATAGGATCGCACCCCCTGGCCACATTGTGCTCTCCGGTGGGATTATAGGGGGATGCGTGAGGGGGAGTATTACCGTGCGGCGGGGAACGGGAGGGAGGAGGAAGGACGATCGCAACGCGCCCGCTCGCGAGCTTGCGGCCTGCCAGGGGTTGCTTTTTGTCCCCCTGCCGCGTCCCTTTCTGCCAGGCAGAAAAACGCGCGTGTGCGCGTATCCTTGGGACGGTCGTACAACCACGAGGAGAGAGATCCGCGCGCATTCACGCACGAGGATACACGCAAGCGGAAGCAACTATTGGATCTCGTACGTCGGGGTGAAAGCAACCCTACGATCAGCAGCCCTGATTCGCGCATGCGTGCCGACGTACCGCCGCAGCCACCGAGAAGGACCCAGGGGATGCTCCAATACACGCGCGCGTGTCGGGACGTCGCGCTCGTACGCGCGCCCCCCCCCCCCCCCCCCCCCCCCCGCCACGGACACGGCCCCACCCTCCGGATTCCTGTTATTGTTGCGATTTAATGAAATGTTACGCCCGCTCGCCCGCGATTACTTTCCCATTGCACCGATTAACTCCCCATCCGTCTTTCTCTCTCTCTCTCTCTCTCTCTCTCTCTCTCTCTCTCGTGGCGGGACAGTGGGACACCTTTTCTCCCCGACTGCGATCCCTGGGGCTAGCGTTCTCGTCGGCGGAAAGGGGGGAGCGTCCTCCCGAGCTGAGTACCTCGTTCTCAAAGCTGCCGCCGATATCTCGCGCGTCTCCCCTTTCGTTCCTCAAGCTCAACGGCGACGACGCCGTTCTCTGTTGCAGGTCTGGTTCAAGAACCGTCGGGCCAAGTGCAGGCAACAGCTTCAGCAGCAGCAGCAGCAGCAGCAGCAGCAGCAGCAGCAACAACAGCAACAGCAACAGCAACAACAACAAACCCCTCCGTCGAAGAGCTCGCCCAGATCGAGTCAGAATCACAGCAACGGCAGCACCGGCAGCAGGATATCGACGAGCTCGTCGACGACCCCGAGCAGGCGATCCTCGCCAGAGTCACCGGTGCAAGGTAGGGAAGCACCCGTGGCAGGTAACTCGCCCTTGTCGACGCCGCTGCTGTCAACGCAGTCGACGTATCCGCGAGTTGGGACGACACCGAGCGGTGGCAGCGGCGCCAACAGCAACCTCACGACCCCGTCGCCACCGTTGACACCTAGCTCGAATCAGCTGCAGCCGTCGTCCTATCCGCCGGCGATGAACCAGATCCATCACGGCGAGCCGTACGGCTTCGCCTGGAGCTCCGCGGCGCCCGCTTCCGTCAATCACAGCCAATACGCCGGCCAGGGTTACAACACTTACGCCCAGGCGCCTTACAGCGGCGACTACTACCAGACCCAGATCCCTCACATGCACCACAGCCCGCAGACCAACTACCATCACCCGCAGTACCATCCCAACATGACGCTCACCTCGTCCATGTCGCACTTGACCAGTCACCATCTGAACCCGGTGACCAGTCAGACTCAGGCGGCCGGGAACGACATCGCGGCGGCAGCGGCGGCTGCGGCCGCCGCTGCTGCTGCCGCTTCCGGCGACGACGCCGGCTACGTCCTGCCCGATCAAAAGTATCCGCCGCTGGTATAGCGGTCCGGCAGGTCCTCCGGGATCTTCCATCGGAGCCAGGAAGCCGCGAGCGCAGCCGGCACCGCGATGCCCTATCACTGGCGACTCAATACGTCGCTGTGTCACGAGATCAACGGCGGTCTCGACTCGGACGACAATTGATGCGCCGAGCGAGGATGGGAGGAGACTCGCGAGCAGGATTCTCAACATGTGGAGAACGGGAGTGCGACAGGCGGGAGGGAGAAGTACATCCGGAAGGAAGGAAGGCGCGAATGATCGAAGCCTGCCGGCTCTTGGTGGTGCGACCGCTCATCGAGATTCGTTTGTCGCTGATCGAGACTGATCTCGCCAGCGACTGATCGCGGACGTTTTCTGATTCCCGCGTTCGAGACGCAGGCGGATTGCAGCAATCAGAGTCACCCGACAGAGTGCGACAAGCTCCCCCCTTAAACCGCTTCGGCTGCACAGGTCAGCTCGAGCCCCTAGAGGGCTACCGATCATCGAGTGGTCACTATCGACAGAGTGCGCGCTGATCCTATCGAGTATTTTTAGTGAATCTCTGATTACGTTCTACCTTTCGACAAACGTTTAAAGCGCACCGAGCGACTCGAACGGTCCTTCCGTTTGGATTTTAATATTTTCCTCACTGAGGCTGAGGCATCATCGTGAAGGGATTTTCGTTTCAACGACGTCATGAATCGGCGTCGAGTGTCGCGTCGCGACAAGAATCACGTGGATCGTCGGCGCGTCACGCACCCTAGCGGATCCTACTCTTTTATCGTTGACATGCGTCCCTGAATTGCGACAATTGCCATCCTTCACGTTCTCACTATGTATATCCGTCGAAAGAATAAAAACTGTATTCACAGCTTAACAGCTTGCCTAAAGTTGAGTTGTAGACTAACGCCATCCGTACTTTGGACATTTGACGACCGTTTCGGAGACAAAAGTGCGAATCGAAAATTCGCGGCGGACGTCGAACTGTCGGAATTCTATTTTCGAGACGGAAAGGAAAATAAAGGAGAGGAATAAAAGAGAACAAACTTTGCGAATAACGATAACAGTCTACGTGCGAAACGCGGAAACGTGAAATTTTCCCATCAAATTTTCCTTCCAACCAACAGAATTAATTCGCGCGCGCCGCGCGTCAGAATCTTTTCTCTTTTCCGATCTCCCGTTGTTTCGTTCATCTTTCGCATTTTTTCAATAACATCGAAAGACGAGCGCTCCTCGTCACTCTGCCGTCACTTTCGTCATTATCGTTACAATTCTTTTTATTATTACCATTATAACATCGTATAGACGATTATTCATATCTCACCTTACGGCCAGTAGCCGAACTGTACATAAGAACGAGTGAGAGAGAGAGAGAGAGAGAGAGAGAGAGAGAGAGAGAGAGAGAGAGAGAGAGAGAGAATGAGAGCGAGAGAGAGAGAGGGGGGGGGGGGGAGGGCGAGAGGGCGGGGAAGAGAAAGCGGAAATGAGAAGAAGAAGATGCGAAATTCTATCGCGAGAGAAGCGTAGCCCCGAGATCCACTCACCCCCTCCGCGGGGGGAGGGGCGGCTCTTCTTGTTCCATAGCCGTTTCTTTCTGTGGTATTTTTTGTCCTCCGCTCGCGGAGGACGTGCATTTCGCGTTGCACCTCTTCGCGCGCCGATCGAAATTAATTATCGTAATGTGTCTCCCGGGAGGCGAGGAAGGGAAAGGCGAGAGAGAAAGAGGAGTATATACAATGATGCCTAGTTAATATCATGAGTGTATATTTCGTGTATACTATCCAATATGTATATTATCCGTGGAGCCTAGAGAATATATATATATATATATATATATATATATATATATAATTAAAGAGAATAAGAAGAAAAAAAGGATATCATTAAGATTAACGATAGCGCGACGGCTCCGTCGTCGTTGCGGCCGCCACGTAAGTTTTAGGCTACTTTGTAATAACGCGATGCGAGCTGTACATAAGGTCACGATATGTCTCTTGTAAGATACACACACATACACACGCGCGCGCGCGCGCGGTTCTATTATCACACAATGTGCGAAGGTGACATCTTCCTACGTCAGAAAAAGAAGGAAAAGGGAAAAAAAAGGAAAAAAAAAGATATCGCATATTATTAATAAGTCTCCGTCTTGTTTTCTCTCCCTCCCTCCCTCCCTCCCCTTCCCTTCCCTCTCCAAGAGCCTCGTGCCTCTTGGAATGCCGCCCCCCTGATATCGCGATTGCGACCGCGTTACAAATCGCGAGCTTTGGCGAACCCGCGCGGAAGTCTCTCTCCCTCTCTCTTCCGCGCGTGCGCGCGGTTCAACCCGCCGGCAGCTTTTCACGGATCGCGAGAGCGGGCGGTTCTTATTAATCACATTGACGCAGCGCGCGGGACCTTACCGCCGCGGGCTGCAATTCTGCTAATGCACTTGAAATTAATTAACGTCAAAGCGGCCGCGTTCCGTTATTCGAGCGGTCGTATCGATCTCGGCCCATTAAGCGCGTATTAATTACAAAGCCGCGAACCCGCGCATTCCCTGGCGTCCAATTTTTCCATCGCCACACGTCGCCACATGCGCACGCACAGAGATCGGACGGCGATCGGCTAATCCGCGAAGATTAAGGGATCCGAGGGGAGGGAGAGAGGGTGGGGGGGGGGKGGTAGTAGATATGGGCAGATGGGGCGCGCAATCTCCAGGCCCATTAATCAGACATAATCAGCGTAATTATTTTCGCGGAGTCGCGTACGCGCGCATCTAGATCGAAAACGAGTCGACGCGGAGCAGTACTCGAGAGACGCGAGCTCGTCTCGCCGCATCCAATCCGCTCCAGCGGATGATGATCGCACAGGTGCGCACGCGGCGGGTAAACGCGCCCGCGTTGCACGAAAAACACGCTAATGCGAGCGAGCGGAGGGCGTACGCCAGTGCTTACGTGGTGCTTGCCGAGCGGGCCGAACGTCACAACAAAAGACCCCATGCGGGCACGAAGGAGCCGCCGCCCCGTGCCTGGTTAATTGGACAGATCGCGTACCTGTCTACCTTTTGACGGCGTAATCCGCTATCCCTCCTGACTCATCAAATTAACGAGCTACAACAAATCGGCCGCGCGCGCTCCGGCGATCCCCCCCGCGTAATCGGGGCGCAAATCCTCCGCGACTTTCTCTTAAAGAGGATGCAAGAGCAAGAGGAAGAGAGAGAGAGAGAGGGAGGGTATTAGCTGGAGCAACTCTCACTCCGCCGTTGGATTCGCGTCGATCGACGCTCGAGCGAGATCGCGAGGGTAGCCCGCGATCATGCTCCTCGCGACGGACGGCGAACGATGTCAAAGGTCGTCGCACGGGAGCTCGCCGCTTTGTCGGCGAGAGGAAGGTAGCGAGTTGGACTCCGCTGGGCTAGCTTCTGTCATAACAGCAATATCGTCCGCTCGATCGTCCGCTCGTCAGGCACGGGGGCGCCCTCGTCGGGAGGAGACGGATTAACGCGGCGGGGGAGGAGGAGGAGGGAGAGGGAAAGGGTCGGGCGAGCGTAAGACGAGGCTCGTGAGCCTCGCTGTGGGAAAGCGCGACGAGCGCGTCGCACAAAAGTCTTTGGCGGAATTGGGAAATGAGGCCGAGATCCCGCAGGCGGATTCGGCCGGAGCGTGCGGGACTCGCGCGTGTTCTCGCAGGCAAATCAGGCACAAAGCGCACGGCGCTTCGGGGAACGAGGGATTGCGGGAGGCAGGAAGAAAGGCGGCGGCGCTTTTACGACTTTTTTGGACAGGCCGCGCCGCGCCGCGCCGCGCCGCGCCGCGCGAGCGCGCTTGCAAGAAAGAGAGAGAGAGAGAGAGAGAGACTCCCTTTTGCCGGCGCAAAAGCAAAAGCAGAGGAACCGCCGGGCGAAAGCGAACGCGCCGCCGCTTCCACTCTCCTTGCGGCGAAGACAATGGCCTTGAACTTGGCCGAGTGTCGCGGCGAAGAGTTAAAATCGGCTTGCGTTTAGCCGGATCCCATTATAACAACTACGGCAGAGCCGCCGGGGTAAGCTTCATGCCTCGCTTCCGCTCACTGTGTCACCGGGCTAAGCCCCGACTTACCTACCTATATCCTCGCAAACGGTTCTCTTACCCCTTTTCCGTCGCCGTTGCCGTTGCTCTCTGTCTATGCCGGCTTAATATTTGCATTATGCTCCCGTTCCGCCACCTACTTGTGCCGAAACTTTGTCTCAACGTGGGCGAGAAGAAGACCGGCTTGCTCGCCATCGGACGTCCGACGAGCGACCGAGGGGCGAGCCCGATGACCCCGCGGCGCGCGAAACATCCTCCTCTCTCGGATCTCCCTTCGCCCTCCTTCCCCCGCGATACGTCGTAGTTGAGGACAAAGCTGCGCGCGATAATCGCGAGTTTCCGATTCGCGATGCCGTGATTTGTCGCGCGTAAGGCAGGCGGGAAAACACTCGGAGGGTCGTAGCTGCCACCCCCACCCCGCCCCCCGGCCCGTTATTTATCGCCCGTATATCATTATAACGCGTCGGACGTTAACTCGCTGCCCGGGTACTTGAAGCGCGCGTCGCGCGAGAGTCGATCGATTATGGAAGGCGATTTACCGGCGATATATCAGCCGCGCGTTTCGTTTAACCTATATTTTACGTTCTTCCCGCCGCGCCGACGGGTCACAGGTGAGAGAATAAGTTCGGCGACGGGCTCGCGCGCGTTTCCTCGCGTCTGTTTACGTGCATTACATTTTTCACCTGCGTCCTGCGCTCCCGGCGGCCGCCTCGCGCGGATGAATCATAAATAATGGACATCCGCGTACTCGCGGAAAGTCTCATTGCTCCTAATATTCCGCGTCAACAATCTCCGCACTGACGGCAAACGCTTTAAATAATGAAGCCCCGCAGCGCGCCGGCTTTGACAATTCGACCGGCGGTTAAATAATTAAATCGCCCCCCTCCCGTCCCGCGTGCGCGTGATTATTCCGCGACTTGCGCATCTCCGCGCGGAAAATTAACGGCGCCCGCCACACGGAAGATTAATTTACGCCGGTGGAGGTGGGGGGAAAAGAAAGAAAAGGAAACGAGACGGAGGAGGGCGAAGGAAGGTAGCGCGAAAGCGACAGGGAGCGGATGAAATTTTCACGCAATCTCGGAGATCCGTAAAGTCCAGAAGGGAATTCTTCCTCGATTGGCAATATCCCTACCGAGAGAGAGAGAGAGAGAGAGAGAGAGAGAGAGAGGAGGGGGACGAAGAATGAACCGGGCGGACTGTGGGAGCGGGGGKGGGGGAGAAAGAAAATCGGCAGGATCAAAGAGGCCAGCTCGCGCAGCGAGTAACTAGATTTCCCCCGTTTCCACTTTGAGGATCGCTTAATGCTCCGTAAGCGGTCGCTTTAAACTCGAGAGAATCGAATCAGGAAGGAATCGCACCGCATCCGCGCAAATTCAATTGAAAAAGTCGCTAGTCAGTGCGCATGCCGGCGCGTCCTTGCTCGTACCCTTTGATCTCTCCCCGCTCGCTTGCCGGCGCCCTTTGCTTTGCTTCGTTCCGCGCGATCGGGCCGGACGCGATTTTTGCGGCAGACTCGTTCGCGAATCGCCGGCAGTTAATTAACAACGCGTTTCAAGGTGAAAAATTAGTAGACAGGAGCAAACAACAACGAAATAAGAGGGAGCAAAATAATTCCAGGAGCATTAATAGTTTCCCGCGCGATAGATTCTCGAGAAAGCCGTGCAACGGCTCGATATATATATATATATATATATATATATAAAATACTTATCCACGCGCGCAAACGGCAAGGGATTCGAGTTATTAAAAATTCACCGCCATCGCGTGCGAAAGGAACGCGCGACTTGGCCCGTCCGTATTGAATCCGTTCGATAATCGACATGGGGCTTCGCGCGGCAGGAAGCGCCTCGGCCTCGTCTCGCGCGAAGACGAAAAAAATGGGCGGAAGGAGAAAGGAGAAGATACCGGCGATTCCTGGCGATGCCCGCCGCGCATCGTTTAATCGGCACAATATATTATCGACAGGTCTCGTCGCGTCGGATCAGCGTTCCCGCTCTACGTCTTTGTCGCTCGCGATTTCTTCCGCGCACCTGTACACAGAGAAAGAAAAAGGGAGCGAGCGCACGCTGGTGCGCTCGATCGAATCGATCGAAACGCTCGGGCAGCGTTTTTCCACGATCGACCCAATTCCGGCCTCAACCGGCGGAAGATCAGACGCTCCGGCGGGAAGTCAAGGGGGCGCGAACGCATTGTCGAGTCCCCCMCCCCCGCCTCCTCTGTCCAAACATTCGACTCGCCCCACGAGCGATCAACGCACCTACCTTCCGCCACTTCCCCCCGTTCGTTTTGTGCCGCTGCCTCCCCCTTCCGCTTTTCATTGGCTGCCGGAGAAGCGTCCGCAGGTAATCCTAAAAAATGGATCGTCGACTTCCGCCGTTGCACGCGCGGAGGAATTCCTCCTGCTGCGCGCGCGAGCGCGAGCAAGCGAGCGCTGCGTCGGCTGCAGCGAGGGTTCAGAGGGTCAATCCGTGCGATTCGAATGGATACACAGCGTAAAAGCTTGGAAAAAGTCAGCCCCTGTGATTATCAACGTAAATGGCGTAAATGGGCGAAATGCGAGCGACAATTTCGAGCGCGGCCGATTAACCCGCGCGAAATTGCGCGCCGGCTGTTGATTAACGGCGGACAATTCGCTCGCGGCGCGATGTCACGGCGCGCTGAGACTTTTTCCGCGATTTTTCCGCGCCTCCGAGAGAGAACCAGAGAGAGAGAGAGGGAGGGAGGGCGGCCCGATTTTGCGGCTAATGGAATGATTATATCAAATCTATTCTGTAATTCCGTGATATTTGCGCTCATAAATGTTTGACTCGCAGATTAACCGGCGTAACGGCGCGAAATATTGCAACAACGGTGCGCCGCGGAGCTGCGGGCGTTAACAGCATTAAAGCCGAAGAATATTTAACATCGATCATAAATCGCGGTTAGAACTTTAATTTATACGCGGCCGATGCGCGTTAAACGTTAACATTATTATCCCTTGCATTCCGACCTTGTCAACTGCGCTTTTCGTTCGGCGCGGCATTAAATTTTAACGCCACCGCGCCACGTTCCGCCCGTATTCTCTTGCTCCGATATGCGCCGTTATTATTCATGACTATTATTTATATTTATTTATTTATTTATTTATCGCGTCCGGCACGCGTGACGCTTCCGGCGCAGCGGATGCTGCTCGTTAGCGCAGCGGCTAATGCAGCCAAACGAGCAGCGATACGATCATTCCGACGACGGAGTTGTATCGCTCGCTCGTCACTCGGTCATCTCTGCTCCCGCTTCTCTCCAGACCCCACGGTCTTTCCCATTCCGCGGCAGCACGGGGCAAGCAGAGAGAGAGAGAGAGAGAGAGAGAGAGAGAGAGAGCGGGGGCATGACTCGGGCTGTCAGGGTAAAAGAGTGCCGTGCAGTTATAAGTTCCGCACACAGAACCGAAGGTATAGAGCGCGGGCCGGCTGGATCGGCTACGGGAGACCGCGGACACAGGAGCAAAAGGAAGAGCGAAAAGAGGACATTGAACGAGGCGTTGGCGAGGAGGGAGGATGGCGAGCGCAAAACAGCGAGAGCGAGAGAGAGAGAGAGAGAGAGAGAGAGAGAGAGAGAGAGAGAGAGAGAGAAAACGAGAAAGCGAGGGGCACGGAGAGCGGAGGCAGAAGCGAGCTCCTCTCCACGAAGGATCTCTCCCGTAGAGCAAGAAGAGAGAGAGAGCCGAGAGAGGGTCCTATAAATAATTAGCGAGGAGTCGCTCTCCACTCGGCGGGCGTAAGCCGCTTACAACCCCCGTTTCCACCCTCCCCCTCCCCGCCCTCGTCCTCCTCTTGGTCCTACCGGCGCTTCCCGCTCCTCGTTCCTCCACGAGCCACCCACCCGGCTCGCGATTGCTGCCCCTCGCGACCAGCGACTACCCTCGCCGCTCTGCACCCTCTCGTCCGGCTCTCCTCCGCTTTCTCTCTGCCAGCGGAGAACCCGCCAAGTTCCTCCCCGTTCGCTCTCCCCCTCCCGCCCGCCCGCGCCGAGCGATCCCCTCCTACGCGAGCTCCGCCGAGGGCTCCTGGCGGCGGAGATAGGAAAGGGCCGCCGTTACGCGATCGTAAAGACGCGGGTGTATCTGCGAGAGCATCGGACACGCGGGGGGGAAGAAGAATAAAAGCAAGGAACGGGGGATGGTCCGCGCGGAGGCGCGCAGCTACTCGTTAATTGTTGATAATGAAGGGGCTGACGTGTGCCGGGGCGAGGGTCGACCCTCAATCGCGATCGCGATAACCGGATGATCCGGCAAGATTTTATCTCCTGCTTGGCCCGCGCTCGCTTTGGCTCGATTAATTGTTCTCCTACGAAATCGAATAGTCGGTACTCGGCTGGATCAAGCGGCGAGTACCGATAATCGGTTGCTTCGATTTGCCTCTCTCGATCGCGACAACGACCAATTACCGATCCCTCGCGACCGAAGGATCACCGCGTGATCCAGGTTTTAATCGGTCTTCGGCCAGGCAAGTTTGAAGGCGCTTCGTTCGCGCCGAATGGCGTCTAATTATCCGAAGGACGATTGTCGACGAAGTCTTTCAGGGGCGAGTCGAAAGTTGGCCGCTGGATTAGCGAATGTTAAGCCGCGGCCAACCGAGGCCAGTCGAGACTCGTCGCGATCGTCCGAGACGGCCGCTCCGATTATCGAGCGATCCGTCCGATCGATGGCGCGTCCTGAGGGCTCGGCCTGATCTGTCGCACGCGCTGGATTAACGATATTCGAGTTGCGAGTCGCGGAGCTTGCGGCTGGGAAAAACTAGCTAGCTTGTTATCGAGATTGGAAATCGATCGCAACGGCCGGTGTAATTTGGTCGCTGATGCAGCTTAGGATTTCCCGAGGGAACGTAAGCATGCATCGCTCTCCTGACGAGTGCCACGCGTTCAATCACGACGCGGCAGCATGTCGAACGAGCATTTCGTTTCATCAGCGGATGTACCCTCTCCGCATCCAGAGGAGAGAGACCCGACTACACGTTTCGCTCCATCGATCGATCGACAACTATTCTCCGCTCGCGACGATGACTCTGCTCGCGTTCGAGTTTATCAAGCTGACGGACGTGTCGTTATTAGCGACACGCGATACGCGGAGCAGCGGTCTACCAGCTCGCTTCCATCTCGCTTCCGGACGGTTATCACCGCCGGACGATTCGACGGGACGCAGGGGTGGCTTAGTCGTCGATGCTGCAACTGGTCGGCTTAACATCGGAGGCGCCGATGTTGACTAACCGGGCTAACAGCGCGGTCGTGTTTGCCACGGGTGGCAGTCTCGCTCTCGGCACGTGGCTCCGGTTGTTCTGCCTATTCGATTAGTCGAGCTTACGTTTATTACCAGGTCAGCGTTCGTTGCTCGTTTCGAGCGTCTCTCTCGCCGAGGACACTCGGCGAGTGTCTTTTCGTCTTCTTTCTCGCTCGGCGGCGCGTCCTCTCATGCCTTACGCTTCTCCCGTCCCCCTCGCAGGGGGACCGATCGTCCAGCGGTTGCTCGAAGACGCGAGACGCGAGAAGAATAATTTCCTCACGAGATACTCCGACACTCCGACGTCTCGTTTCGTCGGAAATTTGCAATCGCAACGCTAGAATCGAGGACAGGGAGAAGCCTCGCGACTGTCTCTGTCGCAACGCGATCGAAACACGCTGCGTGACGCAACGCGTGCGTCACAAAACGACCGCGTGCTGCAAGCGCGCGCGGGTCTTATGCACAAAGTGAATCTCGGATTACCGGTCTCTGGGGCTCCGGAAACCCTACACCGTCGCGAGTACGACGAGCGACGTAAACGGGGGCGAGAGAGAGAGAGAGAGAGAGAGAGTGAGGAGGGGTGGACGCGCCCAGGCTTGATGGATGTCTGGTACCCGCGATTCCCGTTTCGGCTGGCGCGCGTCTCGTGGCCGCGCTCTATTAATGGGCCCGTAATAGCCTATTTGTGATCGCTAATAGCCGAAGCCCCGTCTTCTTCACCCTCCGTGGGCGCGCGTCACGGTCTCCTCTTCCCTTTCATCCCTTCGTCGCGAGCGGCTCCCTCGGGAAATCTGGACGGTACCCTGCAAAATGGAACCGATCTGCCGCCTTGTTCGACCCTCCGCCCGTGACCTCGGTCTTTCTTTTTTTTTTCTCCTTCCTCCGTGGCGGCGACCGCGCAAAATTACCGTGGACGATTGCGACAGCCGTCGATCATCCCCCGTAATGCGAATCAATCGCGCCGATCAATCAATCATTCCCGTACATTCGAGCGTTCGGTCGCGATTTCGCGGAATTTCGCGAAGACGACCGCTGCGCTCGTTCGCCACGGAAGCGATGATCGTCGCGCGCGGAGAGGGCAGAGGTCACTCGTCGAGCTGTCGTCGCTTCGCGTGACGTATAGATGTCCGCTTCCGCTCGGAATCCCGCGTCGTCTCGCGACCTTCAACGCTGGCGATCGCTTCACGGACACGCGTGTACCACACGCCGCGGAGGCGTCGCCTTAAAATTGATTCACGCCGGGGGAACGGGCGGAAAGAATACGAACGAGAAAAGAGAGGGTGCTCGGTTCCCTCGGCTCGCACAAGGAAATCTTTCACGTCCGGTGTAACACCGGATCTCCCATACAATGCCGCTGAAAGAAGCGGGGGAGCGATGCGGCAGGTAGCCCCCGCGAATGGACGACCGAATGCAACGAGTGCCGAAGAGACTGTCCGAATGGGCCCCGCACCGACACGAATGATCAAACACTCGTTAGTCCCGGTCTGACTTTCAGGATAATAAATGTGGGAACACGCACCGCCACCCCGTCCGGGTCGTCCACTCCTCCTGCCCGAGTTTCCGTCGTCGTCGTCGTCGTCGTCGTCGTCGTCGTCGTCCTGCCTAAACTCGTGTTACGCGATTTAAGATTCCCGTGATCGTGCTGCTGGAAATGCTACCGTTATGATCGCCGACACTGCCAAACTTTTACGGGGTTCTTCTGGGGTCTTTGAGCTCGCTTTCTCCTTACAATAACCGGGGTCATTCTAGCTTCCGAGCGCTGTAGCGCTCGTGTTACTTTGACTCGTGTCCGTTTGATGTCATTAGCAGGGTGAAGGGAAAGGTAATTCTCCCGCGGGAACTCGAGCAGCGTTCCGAAGCATCGAGAACTCGATCCTCGCCGATCCGCGGCGATGGCGACTGTAACTATATTTTGACACTGAATAAAAATTCGTGGTAAGGCGATGACGCCGAGATCGCTGACTGCGTGGAATCAATTTCTTATTGGCCGTACGCGATCGGGATCTCGCGTCCCGCGAGTATTACGATGCAGAATCGCGTGAATGGTTGGTGGGATTGGGCCCTCGGCGGGATGCCGTTTAGAAAGCTCGTCATTGGCTGGCACCGATCAAATTATCTGCGAGATCGAAAGATCCAGGCCTGTGACAATCCCGGCTCGACCGGAGCAACCGGCTCGACGAGCGATCTCTCGATCGCACGGTCCGTTTTCTTCTTTCCTTCGTATGTAACAACCTTATGCTCGCTCGCTCGTCGTACATTTAGCGAGCAAGCGGTAAGAGCAATCATCGATCAAGAGCGACGCGAGTTGCTCATTCTCGGCAGAGATATTCCTCGGTTTCGAAACGACCGATCAGCATGATCGGCTGCGATTGTCTGTCAGAGAGAGAGAGAGAGAGAGAGAGAGAGAGAGAGAGAGAGAGAGAGAGAGAGAGAGAGAGAGAACGAGATGCTTTCACGGGGGAAAGAAGCTCGCGGCGCACCTGTAAGGCTCGAATCGTGACACCGTGACATCGAAAACACGCTCGTTTTCGTGGGGACGATCTCGGAGAGATGACCTGGCAAAACTGTCTCGGGAAAGAATGGAGCGACGCGTCCGCAAGAAAATCCACTCGAAACCCCGCAGCATCCGATGCTCGCCCTCCGTGGTGATTCTATCTGCATTCGCGTGATCAATCATTATCAATGGCGTTCGTTGTCAGTTTGGATAGTGTTCGGCGAACGAGGCGGTGGGTGGACAAACCCGGGCACAATCGGCTCGTAATGGAGAGCCCACCGGTGTTGAGATCGGAGTCGATCGAATTTACATTACGCCGGCGGATCGAACGGTAGTCGCACGACGAAAGTCAAGCGGGATCCGTGATCGGAAGATTATCGAAAGGCGGAGAGGCGAGCCCTTTCAATCGGCCGAGGAGCGTTCGATCGTTTGATCCAACCGGAACGACGCGTACATCGTCTCGTCGGGCTACGCGCCCGAAAGCTACGGCGACTAATTCCGTGACGCGCGGAATCCGCTAATCTCCAATCCGGCAATTTCCTGACGGCAGGATCCAACTCGGAGCGCGGGTAGGGCCGTGTGGACCAGGCGCGGCCCGTTAAAACCGGAAGCCACTTGTCGTTCTCTCGCGCTAACCCCAAGGCGCGCGTGACCCCGTCACGCGCGCGAGGTGAGGCGGCTAATTCATTGACTTGGTAACTCGGTGACTTTCACCGGTGATTTACGCGGAAGCTTCATAAGCGGCTTGCCTCAGTTTCAAATTCCGTTCTCCTCTCGTCAATGAATTGAGTCCCGCACCGCGCCAGCGCGACGAGGAGGCGGGGGAGGGGGTGGAAGGAGGGAAGGGGAGGAGGGAAGGGGGCTCCGCGTAGCGGGACGGAAAAGAGACGGGCGAAAATCCTGGGCGAAGGACGTGTAACGCGGACTGGGTCGAAGGGGAGAGAAGAAGAAGGAGAAGGAGGAGGAGGAGGAGGAGGAGGAGGAGGAGGAAGGAAGCAAGAGAAAGAGAGGAGGACGGGGAGAACGAGGGACGAATGAAGGGGAAATAGAAGGGGGGATAGCAGGGGCGGAACGTAGCAAAGGTTATTTGCACCGGGTTGTCTTTTTCGGTGCTTTTTGTTCGAACAGTTTGCCGAACGGCTCAGCCGGCTGATCTTCGGGATGATGAGCATGAACTACATTCTATATAAAATCCGGGAGCGCTCCGAGCGCCGTTGGCACGAATGCGCTTTCGCGCTTTCGTGCATCGATCGCTTAACGAGAGCCGTCCTTAAGCGTTCGTGCAAGAAGAGATTTCGGCAACGACTTTGGCGCCCGCAGGAAGGGGATGACCCGCCGAATATCCGGGGCTCATCTCCCTCCCTTTGCCGCGGGACCCCCGCGCGGTGGGTCGCATGGGCGCACCGAGGTCATAATTCGCGACTTAATTCCGTGTCGAGAGCTCTGTCGTTTACGCTGCCTTGATCCCGACGAGTGTCTACTTCCAGCGCGAAAATGCGCGCGAAAATACGCGCTTTCGCGCGACATGGCACGACATGTTGGTCGAATCACGCGAACGATGCGCGTGTGAACATCGTTCACCTGAGACTCACTGCTCCGAGCTCAGGTATCAGGGAACAGGAATCATCGATTATACACGGCTCGTAAGCGCGACACGGTCGCGTTCGTCGTATTTTTCGCGGCATAACCGTTGAAAACGCTCGCACCTATCGGCGGCAGCTCAGTCGCACGTGGAGAGCGCGAATAATCCGCAACTGCGGGCGTTCGATGACAGGGATAATAATAATAATAATAATAATAATAATAATAATCTTCCGAGTGGCGCCTTACGTTAATCGAAACCGCCGTAGCGCGTGTGCGAGATAACGAAGATGTCGACGGGAGACGATCCGCGATGGTCCACGTGAGCAGATACGATCTCGTCAAAGCTGCGAGCGCGAGTGGTGGACTCTTGCGGATAAAAAGCGCCGATGATGCGATGATTGATCAATCAGTCGCATCGGTGGGCGATCGCCGGTTCTTATTTTAACAGCGCGTAAATGCCCGTGATAGCCGCTATCGATTTGATGTAAATCGCTTAATGCCGGGGTAGATTACGACTGGATCTGTGCGTTACATAAATAATTTCAGGCAAAGTCGGCGGCAGATCTGTCGGGAGATAGGACTTTCGGACTTTATTCAGGCGAGAAGCTAGAGGCTGGAATTAGAAGGAGACGAGTAATAATCTCGATACATTTTCGTGGAATTACATCTCGCCGCGCGATCGACGGCATGATGAGTCGGCGATCGAACAAACGAGGCAACTCTTCTCGCCGTGGTGCAGATCGCGTGGCAAAAGTACCGAGACGGGCGATTCCTCTCGCCTCGCCTGGCGTAACAATCGTAACAAAAGCAGCCGGATATTCGGTCTGCGTGTATACGTGTCACCGACTCTCCCCATCCGCATCCTTCCAGGAGCTCGAGAGAGCGCGAAAAAATACCAAACATTGCGCGGTGTACCGCTCCGCTCACACGCGACACTATTTACGTTAGCGAGCGGGGCCACGTGTGCCCGAAATCGCTAATTCCCACGAGCTGCGAGCGGGAGATACGCGAGCGTGAAAGGGACACGGAGAGAGAGAGAGAGAGAGAGAGAGAGAGAGAGAGAAGGAGAGAGGGGGGGAGGGGTTTGGCGGGGAGGGAGGGACAGGGCATCGAGTCGATACTCCTCGGGAGTCCGTCCATCAAAACAGGCGGCGCGATGCGGCGCGGTCCATCTCGCGAAATGGCGACGCGCGCCGCCTCGAGCGGACGTCTCGTACGCGGCTCCGCCGATCCGTCAATGAGGAAAATTGGCGTAAGAGCGCATGAATGGGGCCCCGCCGGCGCGGTGAATAAAGTGGCCGGAGCGTTAGTATAGGTTTATGGAAGCAAGCCGGTTTTAGCTACGCTAATAGCATAGTAATGCTGGCTGATCTTTTCGAAATCCCGTAAGAGCATTAACCGCTCGCACGTGAGCAAGTTAAATTGCTATGTTGCGGGTATACCGCGGCTGTGTAGCTATCACCTGGCTACAGAGCGCGTCAAAAGGAAGGCCGCCGAGGAGGATCCGCGTGGACCCCCGAGCACCGAGCGCGGGGCGAGAGGGAGGGCCGGAGGGTGGGCGGGAGGGGGAAATTATTCGCGCCGTCGTCTTCGAGCCGGTAACGGGATTAGGCGTCTCGCGGCGATCTCCGCGCGCGTGCCTCGCCGGCTTTTGAGCCGGTCTGTAACCGCGTGATTTTCGATAACGTGTTAATAATGAATGATCCGTATTCCGTTGGCCGCCGTTTAACGTCACGGCGAACCGCTGAAAATTATAACGCCTCGCCGGACCGTGCCTTATTTACCAACATAACGTAACGCGGCGGCGGTTCGTCCGCTTCACGCGGCCTTTGGCATGCGTTTGATCCGATCCTCGGATCCGTTCCGATCAAGACTCGATGCCTCGCTTGCCTCGCGATCGTTTACCGTTTCAACGCTCGTCGGGGGAAAAGCGACCGACGACTGACGGATCAGCGAGCTTCGTCGACGATCTCGCGTGATCGATTACGCGGAATCCGTGCTCGCAAAACTGGAGAAACCGTAAACGATGGCATTGATGCATTTCCCGATTTCCATCAGCCTCGTCTCTCGGACCGAGCTCTCGTTTCTCGGACCCGTCGTAGACGCGAGGTAGAACCTGCGAGATACCTGCTAGAAACTCTGCCAGTTTCTCGATAATCAAGTCTATCATCAACACCAACCCCCATTCGTTCGTTCGTTTGGCGCGGAAAAGAGATTTTAATTTTAAGCCCATGAATAACCGAACGAGAGTCAATCGCCGGCCAAAAGTGCCAAAACATGCTCGCCAAGTGATGGCCAGCGATTCCTAGTCCTAGTCCTACTACTACGTAATCTACTCGTACAGTACTCGGATCTCGGTGGATACGTCGCGGATGCGAGGCGAAGGAGGCTCGCAAGGCGGAAAAGAGGAGCCGGCAGGGGAGCCGGAGAGAAGAGGAAACTCCAGGCTACGGTATATTTTTAGGACTGTACCTAACGCCGTTGTCACACGGCGTTGCCATTGCGCCTGGTACCCCGGGCTGCTATTGGCTCCCCATCATGCCGCCACAGCTACCCGAGGTACTGCCCCTGACACGCCACTCTCAAACGAATCGACGCAGTTCGACGGCGCACGTCGTGCCCTCTCGCTTCATCTTGGGCCGCTTGGCATCGGCGTCGTCTCTTTTTCCGCCGTCTCCTCCGCGCACTTCTCACTCCCTCCCTCTCTATCTCTCTCTCTCTCTCTCTCTCTCTCTCTCTCTCTCTCTCTCTCTCTCTCTCTCTCTCTCTCTCTCTCTCTCTCTCTCTCTCCCTCTCTCTTTCCCCCTTACGGCTGCTCCTTTATTCCCGCCCCTCCTTCCTTATCCCCTCCCCGCGCAAAGAGGGAAAGAGAGAGAGAGAGAGAGAGAGAGCGCGCTAGGGCGCGCGCGCGCGCGAACCCCCTCCCTCTCCCGTGCGGCCTTTCGATCTCGCTTCTCTTCTCTCGCTCTCACTCGCCTCCCTCGTACCCTCGTGGTCGCATCTCCGTCGTCTCGCAGCCGCGTCGCGCACCCCATTCCCACTCCATACACGCTCGACGTAGAGCGGCGTCCCTCCCCCGCTGGCGGTCGTCGGGCGAGCGCGTCCCCCTCGCGCATAACCCCTCGACCAAGAGAACGATCCGTAACAACTAAAGTTCTCGTGAAAAGTTGAGCCGGCCGCTCTCCTACGCCCTCTTGCTATAATAGCCGCTCTCTCGCGCTGGTCTCTCTACCGAGAGACTCGTCGTCATCGTCCCTCGCGCATCGTCTCCCGTCTCCCGTCTCTGTCCGTCTGTCCCACATTCCGTGAGACAGAGGGAGAAAGGGAGAGAGAAGCGAGAGAGCGAGAGAGAGAGAGAGAGAGAGAGGCAGTCGTGTACGTACGCGCGGATAAGGGCGGGAACGGGAGAGAGACAGAGACAGAGACAGAGACAGAGAGAGAGAGAGAGAGAGAATTGACAGAGAGGGGCGGGCGGGAGGGGGAGAAAGAAAGGGCAAACGCGCGAGACAGAGCGGACGGGCCGGAGGGAGAGAGAGAAAGGGAGAAAGGGAGAGAGAGAGAGAGAGAGAGAGAGAGAGAGAGAGAGAGAGAGAGAGAGAGAGAGAGAGGGACAGGAAGCCCAGGTGGAAGAGAGAGAAAGTGACGGAGAGTGACGGAGAGGAGCATACGGCGAGAGGACAGGGGGAAGCCGCGCCGTGGACGACTCTGGCGGATTAGGGAATAGAATAGTCATTATCGTGTATACATCCGTATTCTACGAGCTATCGGTCGCGCTCGTTCGGTGAGTCGGTCGTCGGTGGAGTGGCGAAAGGCCGTTTCGCGAGCGTGTCGGTTCGGAAGTGGTGTGCGCGGTGCCGCGCGAGATCGAACGACCTAGCCCGTCTCTTTTCTGTGACATTGGAGCGCGCCGGCGAGCACGACGCGCGCGGATCCGCTCTGCCGCTGGTGTGTGTTGGAGTGCGAGTTTCTCGGAGGCTTCGTCTGGATTATCGGGCTCAAGACGAGGAGTATCGACTGCCGCGGGAGCAGCAGCAGCAGCACTAGCAGCACCAGCATCAGCATCAGCATCAACATCAGCATCAGCATCAGCATCAGCGGCAGCAGCAGCAGCAGCAGCAGCAGCAGCAGCAGGAGCAACAGCAGCAGCAGCAGTAGCAGCAGCAGCGCCGGTGATTATCAGTGCTCGCGCTCGGGTGAGTAGACAACACCCTCCGTCCTCTACGTTTCCGGATTACGGAAGCCACGGTCGACAGTCGCCGATTTTCAACAGTGCCGGTATCCGGCAAAGCAAGCGCGTCGCGCCCGAAACGTCATCCGCGCTTCCGATTTCCGCCTCGCCTTCCGTCCTGCGTCGCATCGCCCGGACGATTCTAGACGTAGAATCTGGACGTCCACGTCCACGTGGAGTGACCGCACTGGCTCGCGCAATCTCTGATGCTCCGATCGCGACGATCGATAGAATGATCGAAGCCTGTTGGCTACGGATAATCGACGGATTGACCCAGTTTCGTTCGTTGATAAACGCCACAACAACCGCTTCGCGGACTGTCGTCGGACCTTGCTCGAGTTCCTCCGCTGCAGCCCTTTCGCATCGCCCTTCTTCTTCTTCCTCCTCCTCCTCCTCTTCTTCTTCTTCTTCTTCTTCTTCTTCTTCTTCTTGTTCTTCTCGCAGCGTATAAACCGTACCGTAAACCGTGAATGACGGCTGTGATCATGTACGACTCGGTGTGACTTTGCTTATGTCGTTTATATTATGACAATCGTCGAATCGCGGATCGCGGATCGCGGATCGCTACGCGGATCGTCGAGGCGTGTTGTTGGTGTTGATCGCGCTTCTATCAATCGAGGGTCTCGTCTCTTCCGCGCGTCCCGTGTGGATTCGCGTGATTCGCCAATCCCGAGGACCGAGAGTTGTCGCGCGAGATCGCGCGATTCGCGTTCCGGCGAGGCAACGACGAAGCACGGGTCTCGCGAATACGCGAATAACGCGCGAGCGTCATTTAACGACCACGATGTGTCGCAATCAGCCTTCTTACGGGAGATTCGCTATTAATAACCACTCCGAGCTACGTGGATTCCCTCGCGGCGGCAGCGAATTCGACCGCCGCCGCGGTTTTTATGATTTCTGCGGATTGCGGATATCCTGTGCGATTACTTTCCGCGGTAAACGAGAGAGGGAGGGAGAAAAAAAGAGCGACAGAGAGAATCCCGACCGGGCGAATCAACCGAATTCGGGCGCCGCGGTGCGCGAATACCTCGGAAACGCCGACATTTAATCGGCGAGGCGTATATGGAAGCTTTCATCCGGCCAAAGAGAGAATGTATAAATTCGTGGGCGAACTTGTTTCGAAATAACCGTGCGAAATTCCGCACAGCGAGGGAAATTTCGCGGGCGATGGGGGGCAAAAAAGTGCACGCGCGCGCGCGCGGACCCACGAAATACGCGGCGTTAACGTTCGCGCGCGCCAAAAGGAATATATACCGTATATATACACACATACACCCAGCAGAAGTCTATTAATTGCGCCCGCGCCCGCCCGGGGATTATCAGCCAGCCCGAAATGCACGAAAAGGGGAAAGAGTTGAGCCGGCGGAAAAATCTCAGCGGGCGCGCGCGCATCTCACGTTGCGCGATTAATAATTCTGTGCCAATCAGCGCTCGCCGCCGCGTTTCCCCTGAGAAATGGAAAATATCTATCGTTTCGGCAAAGCGGGAAAGCCGCGGGTGCCCCCCGGGATGCAAGGAGCAAGTCTCACCTTGCGGATTAAAGTTGCCGCGCGTTGGCGCGCGCTTTATCCGCACCAACGATCGAATCTGCCCTTAAAGATCCCGTCGAGACGAATCCAGGGATACTCGCGGAAAAGGAGCGCGGAACGCGTGACGGCGACGTTGTCGATGGCAATCAGGCCGACGCGATCGCGTTACGTACAACCAATTTGTCAGTCACTGAGTTTACGGTAAACTAAGGGGCGCCGTCGAGCGCAGCCGAGGGAAGCGGAATGGCCGGAGCGATTCGCCGAGCGATGCGCGACGGAGCCCGTCGGAATCAATCTCACGGTGCACGCCGTTTGATCCTCCAATAATCTTATCTGCGATGTCCAACGAGCTGCCGTCAGAGCAGATCTCGTGGCGCGCTGCGAGCCGGGCTTCGACTACTTCCGCTCGCGGCTGCAGTACCGCGGCAAGTTTCGGTCCCGAAACGCTCCGACAGCGTGCCGAGAGAGTTGGGCCAGCGGGATTTCCGCGGAAATAATCTGCTTACGGTAATCTTCTTGCCTTGGCCTCCCTCCCGGTTAAGGTCCGCCTTCCACGACGAGGAGAGGTCCTCGTCGTTTCCTCGTCGTCGTCCGTACGCTGCGCGTTCTCGCGGTCAATGCTAGTCGGCGCTGAATCCTCGAATCTAACGGCGAAAAGCGAAATTCGGGCAAATTCGGGGAAACTGCCTGCAGTCTCGAGCGATCTCGAGCATCGCTGCAGGCATCGAAACGAACGACAACATTGAAATCTTCGACGTCGAGGCGAGGAGAGGCTCGCCATCGAATCTTCGTTCGAGAAGAACGATCTTATCTTTTCGCCGTCTCGCTCGCTCCGCGTGTCGTTCTCTGGACAGCGCAGCTTGACCGAAAAGTCAAAGTGCGGCCAAACCGCGGAGGAACCGCGGAGAGAAGCCGCCGATGCTGATTCCCGCGCCTGGGATTTCGCGAATAAAATAAAATAAATGCGAACCGCGTCGCGAGGAGAACGCACGTCGATCGCGCCAAAGAGTCGACTGGAATGATCGTTGCCGGGGCGCAAAGCGAAGCACGCTACGGTAATAAAGTAACCAACAAAGCTGGATTTACGATCGGCTCCGCGTTGCTGATGCTGCGAGCTGCGATGGGTCGTCCCATACGCGCGATACCAAGGAACACGCGGAAGCCGAACAACGGCAGATCGACGCGGGACGCGACTTCCGCGATGGACGGATGCAAGGACGAACCTCCTCGCGATCGCGCATCTCGCGCCGAGCCGGTCGAGCGGCGCGATCGGACGGGGGATTCCCCGCGCAAAGTGCAGATTTATCTCGGTCCCGAGGTAAACTCGCGGCCGAACCGCGACCTCGAACGTGCGCTGCTTCGGTGAAAAGCCCCGCCCTCTCGCCCCTGGAGGATCCTGCAAGACGCCATGCTTGACGGATTCGATCTCGGTGGTCGCAGTCGAGCGTCGGGAATCTCCCGCGGAATCTCCTGGCCGACGTTATCACGTGCGAACGGAGCCGAATGTCGCGCCTCGCGGCGGATTGACGCGACCACCGCGGAGAGCCGTGAACGTTTCATGGCCCGGCGGAACAAAACCTCGTCGAAATTGGCTCCGAGGAATCAGTAAGTTTCGCCGTGCGTCAGGGCGTAACGTGAAGGAGCACGAGAGCGGAATGGAGGCAGGTGGCGGTGAGGAGAGACCAGTCTTAGGGGGGGGGGGAGGGACGGACGGACGGACGGGGACGGCGGAAGAACGAAGGAGGCTCATCCCCGTCGCGGCGGCGGTGGTGGCGGCGGGACGCGACCCTTCGCCCTCCCTCCCGCCCTCCCGCATCGCCTTTTTTGCCCGGTCGGGGCATAAAGACTAACTAGCGGAGAACAAGCTCCGGGCGGAACGCGGAGGGAGGGAGGGAGGGGCGGCGGGGTATATCTTCTCCCGTGGAGACTCCACGGGAATTAAGTTTTACGCTCAATGAACGCGCAACAAACGCCGCATACCCGGGGCCCGAGGCCGCATTCAATGCGACTCCTCTCCTCGCCAGGAAGACGCGCTTTCCCGTGCACGACTCGGTGCGCATGGCTACGTGCACGCCGCCCCTTGACACGGGGGCTATCCGAGCGCGATCCGGGGCTCGTGAAAGGCGCGAGACGCGCGGCCGTACGACGGCCTTCCCGCGAGATAACGATCCCGCGAGGGATCGTCATCCCTCTCCTCCCGCCTTCCTCCCTCCCTCCCCTCGATCTCGGCCGGTGTCCCGCGCCAGGTCGCCAGGTAATCGAATCAATCACACGGCTGTGTGATCGGTCGATAATCGAGGAGTCTTCCTCGGTAATCGGTCTCGTCAAGGCGACGCGACGCGCCTACGATCGGGATCCAAGAGGACTCTCTTCGGGAACAATGCGGGTGCGCGCAAATACTCCCCGGAAACAATGCGGCCGCGACTTAACTTTCTACTACAGGGGTAGCAGCGGCTACAGGCGCGCCGCGTTCTTCGCATGCACCGCCGCGTGTGTACCGAAGCCGCAAACCGCGCCGTCCCTAATGCAGAAACGACGTCGCGCCGTTTCTATATTCCGCGATCCCCCGCGCCGCATGTCTCGGCGATGCGCGCGTCTTGTCGCGATCGCATCTGCGCGAGCGAACTCGTCTCTTTGCCGCGGATTATTACCGCGCGAGCTGCGAGCCCCGGCGCTGGGAAGTCTCAGCTGCGGCCCGCGGCCGACGAAACCGTGCCGGAACGGCGCGGAATCGCGCGGATTGACGGACACCGCGGGAATCCGCGGGATTTAAGACGGCGAAACGCGAGCCCCTTCGCGGCTGATACGATCTGCTCGCAAATCGAGTTCTTTGGCTACCAAGAGACCAAATCTCTCTCTCTCTCTCTCTCGCTCGTTGGTGCGCGTGGCGCACACGCGGGCTGTAATAATGGGGATTTAACAGTCATTAGGGACAGCATGCCGGTATATGTATCCGTCGATTGGTAACGCAAAGTGTTTGCGCTAGGGCCGAACTATCGAAGGGCGAGAGTGGGTGGAACGGAGGGTGACTCTCGTTGCGGCGGGAGATCGATTCCCCGCGATGGGGAAGTAGCAGATCGGGAGAAGCAGAGCGGGCGCGGGGTGGTAAAGGCGTGTAAAAGGCAAGCCTCGCTATCTTTCTCTAGTTGTGCCGTTTCTGTCGGGCCCTCCGCAGTACTCGTAGACTACCACGAGTGCCCGCTGAAGGGCCAATCGAGTGGCTGCCTGGGCATTTCGTCCACACTCGGCGGCCTGTAACAAGTGCATTGTGCACCGTGCGCCAAAGTGCACAAAGATAAAGGGACTCGCGTGGCCAGCGCGGCGGGAGGAGCCAGCGCTCTTTCTTCCCGCGTCTTTCTCTCCCTTGTAACCACGTTGCGTTTCTAATATGGCGCAAGTGCAAATAAACGCGCCGCTTTGTCAACGTTACGCGCCGGTGGTCCCTTTATTCTCCGGAGAGCGATCGGAATCGAGTCGAGCATTCGGCAGGTCCGATCTGATTCGACGATTAACGCACGCGCGATCGTGAGCTTGCGGGATCCGTAAGATCCGGTAGGGAAAATGCCGGCAAACGAGGGAAACGGGGGGATCGGGTCGGGCGAATCGGCGCGGGGGTGCGCGCAGGTGTGCGGCCGTAGTCGTTAAAAGGTTTTCGAAAGTGACAGTTGTTTTCGGGGGCCTTCAACCCATGCTGGGTGGCGTGTAACAAGTGCTTTGTGCCGCCGATGCGAGGCGCGTAAGTGCACAAAAGTGGAGACTCGCGCCTGACTGATTTCAGGAGGACCCCGGGGAAATACCTCGCGCCTTTCTTCGCCGTTGCCCGCCCTTGCCTTTCATAGCGGGCGAAATTTTAATATAGCCGGAACGAGAGGCGGCATCACCGCGGGTAGTGTGTGCTCTATGGATTCTTTTTCAACCGGCTGGCAACTTCATTCGGCGGCTCCGGAGATCGGAGGAAATTTGCGCGCGAACGTAATGAGACGTAATATTAGAAACGCGATACCGTAAAGGCCGGCCTCGCCTTTTACCGTGTCGGGCGCTCGTAATTTCATCGAGCGAGCCACCACAATGTTTTACGGAATGAGATACTCGCTCTCGCCGATAAGGGATTTCCTTTATTTCCGAGCGAATTCATTTTAAAGCGAATCATTTTTAATCGCTCGGAAAGACACTCCGGCGTCTTTGCAACACTCGTCGAAGATCTCTCTTCTGTTTCGCGAAAGCCGAAGCGAATTCATTCGTTCATTCGGGAGATAATAAATAAATTTCACTTATTAATGGACATTCGATGTATCGTCGTCCGACGTATCAGCGCACGCATTGCGCAACGAATTTCAATTCGCGGTCGCGAATTCTCCCGCGAACGGGAAACGCGTACAAATTAATTTCTTGCTTCCCTCAAGAAAGCATCTTTCCCAGTTTACGCGATGGCGAAATCACTTGTCAGCCAACTCGAAGTTTTGCTTCTCCGTTTGAGCCGAGTTTTGACCCAGCGGATGCCGCAGTTTCTCCAATTTCTCGTTCCTCATTTTGGAGGTTAGGATCTACTTCGCCTCGAGATGCCTCGTACCAATTTTTGCAAGTGTCTCGTACGAGACACCGCACCAAGAGAGCGCGTTCCTTTTCAGCTTTCCCGCTTTTAACGCCAAGCGTATCGAATATGTCTCCTTATCATAATACGCACATCATACGTATCATGCTTTTGGAGGTTACGTTGACCAGTTGGCACGGTAGCTCGAAAGCTATGAAGATTGAGATATGAATCGGCGCTTGAGAATCGCAGTTCGATGAGATTCTGATTTAAAGCAGTCTTCGGGATCGGCGAAAGGGAGCAAGAAATTAATTTGTACATACACCGGATGTGGACGTTTCAACGACGTTTTGGCTAAAGGCCTGGCGCCGCGGCAGCTCGAAAGGCGCTCATATGGCGTGGTTTCTATTCAGTCCAAAGTCTAGTTTCAATACAGCGCACAGCAAACAAGAGAGAGAGAGAGAGAGAAAGAGAGAGAAAAGGGATACGAAACAATGCATTATTAAAGACGGGCCCTCGTGCTGGCGTAAGATTTCATTTCGCGAAGCATCGTGGCGGCTAACGGAGCGTTTCGAGCGGGAATTTAGACGAGAATAGCAACATGCAACGTGCACGTATCGAGGTTTCAAGCCTCGCGCGATCCTCTCGGCTTAAACGAGATGCGAGACGCTGGTGACTTTTAGCCAAGATCCAACGAGAAACGAATTCATGTCGGGATGATTATTTCCAAACGCGCCACAGTGTGGCGATGTGTAATGGCATGTCCATCAGCGAGAGACGAGCCGAGGGACCTAGCGAGTGTCCCAGATCTCGAGGTTCGGCGAGGATGATTAAGCCAGGGACACTCGGCCACTCGTCGTGACGCTCGTGATCGCTGTCGTCATCCGATTGTTTTTTTCCGTTTCATAATGCAGTCGTTAATCACCTGCCGATTAGCGTCCCTTAATCCGAGACATATGGACGGCGACGTGGCTGGCAGGCAGGCAGGTAGAAGACAATACGCGTTCATTGTCGTCGTCGTCGTCCAGCCGCGTATCGCAAACGCGCACGGCGCAGATGTAACGAACGAATTAACGAGTCGCCACCACCGGCGAAGGTGGACGGTCCCGAGGAGGAGACGAAGGAGGCCGCCGTTCCTGACTTTGTAACCGGAGAGGATAAAACGCGACTTAAGCCAACGGGCTAAGAGCCGCGAGCGTGTTGCGCCTCTTCTGGGATCGGCGGCGTTCCCGTTCTCGGTTTTCGGGCCGACGATGCGTTTTCGGAATTAGGAGTTGTTCGGTAGGGGCCTACCCTGCATGCCTCCCCCGAGAGGGGGGAGGGGGACATATACCTTCCCCGGAGTCCTGTTGCAACGTCCCGCCGGATTATCCCCTCCCCCCCGCGCTCGCAGCTGCCGACGACCGCGTCGTCGTCCGTATTTCTATCGTCGCCGGGCGGCGACGATCGGTTCGTATTTGTTTAAAAATACGCGACTGCTCCTCTCTCGTCCTCGGCGATTCGCGCGCTGAGGTCGCCGAGGATCCTGCTTCTCCTGGGAAGGCGAGAGGACGACGAGGGACGACTGCGCGAAGAAGAAGGCGACTTGGGGGAACGCTCACCCAACAGTGGGGCCGATCCTCCACTGTTGTATCAGAGGGAAAGGGAAAAGAAGAGAAGAGAAAATGTCGAGGAATTATCGGAGGATATACGCGATGCTCGCAGCTGTCGGGACTCGCTGTTTTAGAATCCGCTGTCTTTAAATTCGTCTCCCGCGTGCGAAGCCGGCCTCGACGCTTTAGGACGCGTTTGGGAGGTCGCGATCGATCCACGAGAAACGGATGAGACAGGGCTCGCGTTCTCGCTTGCTCGCTTGCTCGTCGTTCGTTCGGGCGAGGGAAACCGCGATGGAGCGAAAAACAAGCCAAGAATCTCTCTCTCTGTCTGGTGTTTCAGGCGGAACGCGCGACTCGGACGTTAAGGACGCCTCGTTAGGGAGACCGCGGCGGGGGGGGTGGTCGTGCTGGGGGCCGAGGGGGTGGTGATGTGGCCGAACAGCCTCGGAGGTACATCCGGCTGCAGCGGGGGCGCCGGCGCCACCGATCTCGGGGGTCTCGCCGCCTCCACCACCTCGGCCTCCGAGCTGTTCGGGCCCGCGGCCTTCGGCGCGTCCGCCGCGGGGGCCTACGGCGCCCTCAAGACCAACCCCTACGTGAGCGCGCTCAGCATACCTCCGATCGAGGCGTTGCATTCCACCATCGGCTATCCCGGTTGTACACCCGCCGGTGAGTCCTACTACTGTGAGTGCCTCCACCATGTTGTTTTATTAGTCGTAGTGCTGAAGCGGGTCAGAGGTGAGACTTCTTGCGTTGGCCTGGCGCTTCGCTGAGCGACATTTCGCTCGTCGGCTCGTCGTAATGGGGACAACGACAACGCGTTGTCGTAGCATAGGGCGTAATATTGTAATGCCGTAATTGGAGAAGGTTGCGGGGCGCAACGCGTATTGGCGGCAACGCGTGTGATACGAAATTATTCATTAATCGTTTTAACGTAAAAGCGCATGCATTATGCATGAAAGTTGCCTCTGACTCGTGAAAATATTATTAGTGTTATTAATTCGATCATTAATAATCGAGCCATTCGTTATATTTATTTTATTAATCAGTATCGATCGGTTTTTCGATGCGAGTTCGAGTCTACGCGCCGCGATTCCAGTCCTCGAATTCGAGACTTTTCTCGAGCGCGCGTCGCGAGATATCGCGCGATACGGAATTCCGGATCAGCCGGGAGATTCGAGAAGCGACCTTCCCCCGGAATGTTTCGCGTCATTTTCGCTCTTCCTCGATAAAGAGGCCGATTACCGACCTATCGACAGTCCGAGGGAAAGGTTCGCGCGAATAAACGTTTCATCGTATTCTGTTGTATGAAAAATTCCGCATTAAAGGCAATCCAAGGAAGCAACGGCGGGAGAGAACGACGTTTACCCGGGCGCAATTGGACGTGCTGGAGCAGCTTTTCAACAAGACCAAGTACCCGGACATCTTCATGCGCGAGGAAGTGGCCATGAAGATCAATCTGCCGGAGTCGAGAGTGCAGGTGAGTCGCGGGAAGAAAACATTTTCGTTTCGTCCAGGCTGTCGCCCCGATGACGTTGCTTCAGTCGCGACGCGCGTCCCGAGCAAGGCGCAGAGAACAGCCTCGCATGAGTCGTGATAGAAAAATAGAAGTCGCGCCCGTCGCGAGTGTCGAGCAAGGGCGACAGAGTGTCTGATTACCGAAGGGTGCGCACTATCGGCACGTGGACGGCACGTCGAGCGACATCGATTCCTCCTGCTCGGATTCCTCCTCGTTGGAGTTAATCAAATTACTCGCCTTGTCTAGCGCGAGTCCGATGTCGATGAGCGTCGCGTGGCCGTTAAACGATAACGATTACTTGGATTTAGCTCGAGCGAGTATGTCCGCGTATGTCTGCCAAGCCTGTTGTCATCTAGAGGAGAAACCTGGCTACCTCTCATCAGGCTGCCTGCTATCTTTTAAGCTCTGGAAGCTTTCGCTCTTACCTGGCGTTGGCGCTCGTTTCGATCGTTTCGAATGGCGCGCGTGTTCGAGGGGAAAAGGCAGATTCTTGATCGCGCGAGTATCGGCATCGAGCGGAAACGCTCGATGCCGCAAGACCGAGAAGGAATTCCTCGAGCGAACAATACCGCGAAAAGTCGCACGAGGGATGACGTTTTCGGAAACGGCGACATTGTGCCGCGCGCCCGTGCCGAGCTCTCGGTGTCCATGCGGTCCGAGAACGTGTTGGCGCATATTCCACCCTCATCAGGGCCCAAAAGGGCGCTGCGCGTCCGCAATTGCCGTGCGACGCACCTGGCTACGGGCGTGTAAACGGGATGAATGGGCTCGACCTGGTCCCATAGTCTTCCGCACGTTCGTCGGCCGACTGCAAAACCGGAGGCCGTCGACGATCGCCGTTTTTCGACCCCTGCCCAATGACTTTTCAACCGTGGACGCTTGTCCATTGTAGCCGGCTTTTTCTCATCGCTCGGTACCATTATGTCAATCCCGTGCAATGATATTTCATGCTAGCCGACCTAGCCGCCGTGGCCGATGAATCAACGCGTAGGAGAAGAGACGAAGAATCGCTCCTCGCACACGAGGATCAGACTTGAATCAGATTTGAATCTGCGTTCACGACCTCGTGATTGAAAGACTTGACAACTTGAACGCGATGTCGCTTCGAGTGCTGGCAAGGTTGGCAAGGGGTTGACCGAGGATGCATCTCGTTGCATCCCCGATGCATCCCGGACACCGTCGCGTGCATCCGGCCGCTACAGTGAAGTCGAAGAGTTCTCGCAACGTCGTCGTCCGCAGAAAATCCGCGGAAAGCCAAGCTCGTCTCTCCAAAGATCGATCGCGCGCGAGGCTTCTCTCTCGCCGCGTTGCTCGACTCTATCTCTGTCTCGTCTCACTCCGCGTTCCCCCTGTTATCCCTGCTGCGCCGATGGAGTTCCCAAGAGCGAACTGTCTGCCGGTCGTTTCTTACAGCGTGACGATTAGATGAAATTCGTAACGTTTCACCAGGCAATTTTCAAGATTTGCAGAAACGTCTCCCGCGGCGGGACGAATTGCCTCGTCGGGATAAAATTGATGAGACAAATCGCCGCAGATCGGAAGATCGCGGAGATTGGAATGGACCGGCAATCTCTCGTGCGCTCGAGAGAGAGAGAGAGAGAGAGAGAGAGAGAGAGAGAGAGAGAGAGCGCTTTTTAGTCCGAGCATGAGCATAATTAGCAGCTTCATTACAAGGTGTTGGCGCAAAACCAGTGGACACTTTGAACGGAAACCGGAGCGAGCTCGTTGGTACGCGAAATCGGCTTACCTCATTGAGAGAAGTTGGCCGGTGCGCATGGGACGACCTACGCTCCAATCGGTTTTCGTAATTCTGTTGCATTAACGACAGCCCGGTAGCGAGCGTGTCCGATATGCGTGCGCATTTTCGTTCGCGCTGCTGCAGTCAGCTTGATTGGTAATTGATAGTCGTGCCGGTCCGGCATTCCCTTATAATTGGCTATTACGCCAGCTTTGCGAGAGCTCGGCGCAGGAGCGGAACTCGTTCCGAATCACCGTTTGCGTTACGGTATCGCCCGAAAACGTCGATTCATCTCGCGCGACAGAGCCGCGCCGCTCGTTCTTCCCTTCCCTTTCTTCCCTTCCCCCCCYCCCCCYCCCYCCCYCCCGCCCCTTCAATCGCGACAGCCGCGGCCATCCCGGGATTACGCGACCCGCTCGCTGATGACTTGACCGATTGGCGTGTTGGCAGGTGTGGTTCAAAAATCGGAGAGCCAAATGCCGGCAGCAGCAGAAGCAGCAGCAGCAGCAGCAAGATAAGGCGCCAAGATCGAAGAAGCCGTCCGGGAGTCCGGCTAGCAATCCACCCCCTGGAAAAAGTCCTTCGATTGCCACCACACCCACGCCCGCTGCTGCGGTACCGGCCACTACTCCCCTGTAAATATATCACTCGACTTAATGCGCGCGCGTGCGCTTATCTCGGCCCGTGCTCGGCGTAGCCGCGCCAGCGGCTCTTATCCCGCTCGCGAACGCGTCAGGTAATCGGCAATTTAATTAGCCGTCTAATTAGCATTTTAATCGCGGCTACGCACCCCGGGGGAGAGATTCTCGCGAGAGATGCGTATCGCTCGGACCGCGCGCGATACGCGGTCAGCAGGTCGGACAAACGAGTCACGCTTCGCGTTTCCGCAGGAGTGGCGGAACCGGCGGATCGGCGGCGAGCTCGCCGGCACTTTTGAGGGACTCGCCGCAGTATAAGCCCGCGGGGAACGCTACCAGCCTGCTGTTGGCGGCCAGCACGACTCCACCGAGCGTAAGTCGGTCCTCCGGCCGATCGTTCTCGTTCTTTTTCTTTTGTCGAACGACGAGCCGTTCAAGGGAAAGTTCTCGTTTCTGCTTGCTCGACAGTTGGGTGGCACGGTGTACGGCGGTGGCGGCGGTAGCGGCAGTATCTGGAGCCCGGCGGTGACGGAGAGCGGCGGGGGTTTCCCGGGTGACCACCAGAGGCTGGCGTGGACGACGACCGCCTCGCAGCAGCAGTGTTACCAGAACTACTCGTCCTACTACACCAACATGGACTACCTCTCGCCCGCGCCGCATCAGCTGAACGTTGTGGTAGGCATGAGACATCATCACGAATCTTGTCGCGAATGAGTTAAAGGGGCCCGCCGAGGGTGGGAAAGATACCGCCAACCGATACCGATCGAATCGATCATTGCGTGTTCCGCAGGACAGCGGAGGCAGCGGCCTTGACAACTCCTGGAGCAAGACGAGGGACGAGGGCACCTCGTCTTGGTTCTACAACAGCGCCGGATGGGGCGAGCGGAAGTGAAGCCACGAAGACCGAGACACGGGGCCTGACTACATATCATCGACAATATCGCGGCGGTAACGCGGCTCGATGCAGCGGCGCACGTCGATTCCGATTCCAACATATCCTACATTCGACCTGCCGCCCTTGAGGCTGCTGACACGCGGCCGCGAGAGCTCCATTCACGCATTAACCTTCCGTACTTATCGAGTAGTAACTCGGATACGTGCGGAACGTGCCGCGCCTTTCGCGCTCTTCGTCATCCGCAGGGATGATTTCTTCGTTCCTCGCGGTCGGAATATTTACGTGGAAAGCGTATTCCGTAAGAAAACCTCGCGCGGGACTTGTCTCTGCGCGGCGTACCTCGCCCCGAGAATACCGTTGAGATTCGCGTACCGCCCAGAAACCGTCGAGATGTACCAATCGCTTATCATTATTTATATTAAATTATATCGCGCAATATATGACATGCCAACGCTAACGCTAACGTTGTTCCGGGAATGATGATGGCAAGGACAGGATGGATCGGATATATCGGACATGTATGTTTGTTCCATGATAATCGTTTCTTTGTGCCGCCGACAAGTCGCGCGGCCGGACAATGTCTTTTATAATGTCTCGAAATTGACCGTGAAATTGACGCGAAATGTCGTGAAAAATCGCGACTTGCGTACGTACGTAATTTCGATTATCGTTATCATTATTATCATTATTATTGTCATTATTATTATCATTATTATTATTATTATTATTATTATTATTATTATTATTATTATTATGTAATATGATCATTATTTACGCTTTAGAGGAATCGAACGATACCAAACGACAAACCGTACGTTTGTCTCGTATCGGAGATTCCTAAAGATTTCAAACGGCGATAATGTCCAAATGGTCCCGCGATCGCTCGAAAATTTATAGACGCGCCGATTTACACGTCAACTAGTCACGATGATAACAACGGCCATCGAGAGGAACGGATTACGGATTGATCGGGGCAGAAGGCAGAAGATCGATAGAGATGGAAGTGGAGATGGCCGAGTGAGTGGACGGGAGCGATCGCCTCTTCTTTGATTTGCGCGTGATCGATTCATGTTCCCGCGTGTAGCGATAATTTTCATATCTCGGACAAATCTCTCCACAGTCGGATCTGCATCTGGATGAGACTGTTGAGAGACCGCGCGGCTATTCCAGGTGATCTTCCAGGGATAAACTATACTACATTGTACATAATATAAATATACTCGGACGACAGGCAGCCAGGACGATCCAGGTGGATCCGCATTCGCGGAAAATCGCGTGGGACTTTGATCGATTCAGCTCTCTCCCTCCCTCTCTCCCACCCTGCCTCTTTCTCCGATTAGAAGCATCAGCGATGCGGAGTGCATCGTCGAGCGGATACGCGCGTATCGCGTGCACGCGCGGGCTGCGGACCGCGTACCATGTACATATAAATATGTAATGCAGATCTGTGTACATATGTATGATTCTTTCGTGTGTAGAAATACACTACTGGGCCAAGTGGGCTTGTTGCGACGTCAAACGTTGTTTCCTTTTCCGAGGGCAGATTGGTTAGAAACTTCAGATCGATCGTACCGTCCTGCTCCTATCGAGAAATGCTTACTTCTCGGATTCTTCGTGATTCTTGGCCGCGTGCGAAGGGGGAAAATTAACGCGTATGACGCGTATGACGCGTTCATCGTTGATGAATTAACTGTATTGATTTCTGCAAACATTCTTCTGCCGGTTGATTCCGCTGTGAAGGATTTTACATTCCGGTTTCCCTTTACATTTCTTCGAGAAAGCATCCCCCCCCCCCTCTCTCTCTCTCTCTCTCTCTCTCTCTCTCTCTCCTCATCAATGTGCCCGCGTACGTAAGATCGAAGACACCCCGTCGTATTCGTCATTTCGGAAAATTCAACACCGGAAGTACCGATATCAACGTTTCAATTGAAAAAATCCTTCCTTCCCTGTTCTCTCGTCGATGCGCCTGTAACGTTGAAATTGTACATCTCGATCGTAATCGTAATCCGATCGAATTTGCAAAGTGTACATAAGTAAACCTGTCCATTGTCAAGGAGTGCGAAGAATGTTTCTAGTTTCATCGGACGAGCGGTTTGATTTTCGACGAAACTTTTATTTTCGTTAAGGATCGTCGGCGACGGAGCTCCGATTCGAGAGATTCGATCGAGCACCGAGTGCAGATGCGAGCGTCGATCGATTGTAGATCAGAGGGGACAAAGATCCGCATATGTAAAGTGAAGAGGAAATTATTTAAGATCCAATAGGAACATATAAGTATGTGGCGCTGTTTAGATTGTTATTATAAATATTATCGATAATTATATAAGACAAGGAAAACAACGACGTACATGTCTCCACACAAGATGTATGAAGATAATATATCAGATTTGAATTGCATGCGCATTCCTTATTCTCGTGAGAAAAGGCGGACATTTATCTCGTCGGAATTTCTCTTCGACTACTCTCCTCAGGATCATCATGCGTCGTCGCGCGACGATAAATTTCTCTCAAAGAAAAACAAAGCTTTCGGAGATTATCGTGCCTGATACGTGCGATGAATTTATCGCGAGAGTGTAATCCGAAAATTACACGGGAGTTTAAATAACAGTAACAATAACATAACGTTTCGCGATACAAACGTAAAACGTAAATGACGAGATTATCGCAACACGCGACACGCTATTCGTGATAATCTCTGCAATTGCACTCGTCATAATTATTAATGGAGTCAGAAAATTTTACCAGAAAAATTTATACAACTATGCCATCTATAGTCTCCCATTGTTTCATGCCGGTAAATAATCTCTGCATTATCATCCAAGCGCTCTATCCTGTTTCCGGCTCCGCCCGCGGATTCCGAGGGGGGCGCTAGCGCACGGGGAGTCCTCAAGCCGCAAATTCTCGCGATAAACTGCGCGCGTTCCCTCTCTCATTCTTTCTCTCTCTCTCTTTCTCTCTCTCTCTCTCTCTCTCTCTCTCTCTCTCTCTCTCTCTCTCTCTCTCTCTCTCTCTCTATATATATATATATATATATATATATATATATATATATATATATATATATATATATATATATATACACATATGCACATATTGATATCCATTTCTCGAAAAGGGCACGGGAAAAGGCACGCGTGCTTTCACACTCGACGGGATCGTTCTGCTGCATCGATGCAGATTCCGTCGATTTCGCGAATGCCGCGAAATTAGAAGATGGCGGCTGCCAGACGCCAATCAGACTTTGCTGATCGAGTATCGCGGAATTCGAGGTAGAATTACGATCGCGCGTGATGAATTCGGCTAATCGCCGAACGGGAAGAGTACGTACGTACCCGAAGACGATCCACGTACATCTTCGTTTCCGAGAGGCGAGGAATTTTCGAAGAAACGGCGCCGTTCCGGTAGAGGCTGCGCAGAGACGGATCATCGACATTGGCATCGCGCTTATTATCCCAGCTGTCGCACGATTCTTGACACGCCAGAATTAATGCCCGACACTCGCGAGATTAATGCGAGGCACTCGCGATGATTATTCTTACACTTTCGCGGGCCGAGCGATGTGAGAAATACGGAGCGATTCGTCGCGCGTCGCGCGTCGCTCCGTACTAATTACCATTCGAAATTTATCGATAGATATCGCTTCGATTATCGCAATCTGGAAACGTTCGAGATGACGTGCCAACATTACCGATGTGATACGAAGTAGTGTCGGGCACGGAAGATAAAATTTGAAACTATAATATAATAATAGAGTGAGCTCTGAGGCTCCCTTTGAGAGAAGCGCGAAATTGTTGTTTGCACAATTTTTCATTTCTCGGCTCGAGAGATGGTGAGCATTCGATTTATGCTTCGATGATGGTGATTCGCCACGGGACGCCTTTTATCGTTGTCCATCGTTTCGCGATCAGCCAATCAGCGCATGTGACATCGATGTAGCGATGTCAGATGCGCATCCCCGATGGTTGGCAGGCCTAGTGGTCGTGACTTTAAACGATTACTCGAATCAATGATTTCCTCTCGAAGGAGAACGACGTGCGATGTTATCTCTTTTTCGGTAAATAATAATTTACAATTTACTGATAATAATTGCGTTTTGCTGCACACACAAGTGTGCACGTTCTTTACATCGCGCAGTCAAGGCGCGTTGCGCCCCGATACGTGGCGCCCTCTCGCGGAGAGTCTGACCACATAGCGAGTGGAGCGTGGATTCGCCGCTGCAGTGTCGCGCGTACCTTCGAGCGGGTTGGTCGTCGTTTCGATCCGCGTCCGTTGTCGCTCATCGTCGTCCGTCTCCTTCGCTCTTTCTCTCGCTTGAAAATAAAATCGTGCACGAGTGTAGAAATGTTCGCGACGTGATCTCCGGCGGGGTGTTGTCAACGCGCAATTGTGTCCGTTTCGAATCTGCCGCGAGCGCGAGCCAGGACAGGCGTCATGATTCCGCTGCTCTTGCTGCTTAGCATGCGTGAGTACTGTATGCACGTTTCGTACCGGCCGTATGGCTCTTCCCTTCCCTGCCCGGCTTCCCGCCGTGACAGTGCGCCGGGGTGAATCACGCGAAGGGAAGAGCCGATCGAAGTGGTGCGGCGCGGCGCGGCGCACCGCGTCCCTCTCGCTGTCTCTTTCTCGAGGGGGAGAGAGAGAGAAAGAGAKAGAGATATATATATATATATATATATCCACGCCGATCGCCTTGCCGATTCCGGTCCTTCGCTCCGACCGGCGCGACCGCATTCTCCCTCGTTCTTTTTTGATGGTCGGCGGTGCAATTACGACTAATTGAGTCGGAATCGCGCCAGGGAGGACCGCCGATCTCCCGGCGAATCGGCAAGGAAAGAAGAAAAGAAAAAAAGAGATGAAAGGAGGATGCTCGGTCGGCGCAGATTTCGTTTCGCAGCAGCAGCGGCGGCGATTCCTCGACACTCGACCAACTTCACGTTGCAGCGCGGAGCGCGGTCAATTTTCAAGTCGCGCGAGAAGGGCGACCCGTTCCGTGAACGCGAGGTATCTCGCGAACGCATCGATGCGATGCGGTGGGCACGATACGACGTCCCACGTCGAGCATTGTTACGCGCTCGTTGCATGCCGCTATTTCGCGATAGAATCGCATAACTCGAGCGAAATATATTCCTTGTTAGCGGTTTGTTGGAGCGCGATTATTACCGTCCCGGTAATCTGCACGCGGAGCGCGAACAGATTTCGACGAGCTCCTGTTCGCGCGAGGAATTTTTGAGACACGCATGTCTGTCTGAGATTCTTCTCATTGTCGACGATTTGTCGCGAGAAATGTTTCTCTCGAACAACAAAGTGGCAACGTAACGCTGCGCAGTCTGCCGCATCGCTCGTAAACGATCCAGATTTATTTAGTCTCGCGTTTAGATTCCGTAAAAAAAAAAAAAACAGTCTCATCGTTGAAGCGGGTCGTCCACGCGTTTTCCTTACGTTAAGCTGCAATTGTATCGCCGAAACCGCAAACGGGTATTGAACATCGTATCCTCCGTGACTCCAGCGTGACTCCAGCTTAAACCTGCGTTGGTCAACCGCCACGTAACCGCAAATACATTTACTCGTACATCAGGTGGAATGTCGTGCTTCGAAAATGAGAGGAGAAAAAGCAGAGGTCAAGATTACAGTGTCGGATTGTTCCCGCGAGTCGGCAAGGCGAGAACCGAAAAGTTACAAGCGAGATGGAAAAATAAGGATAAGGATACTCGTCGCTCAAATCGAAGCTGGCCAATTTGCGCCCTTCTCGCGAATCCTCCCTCGGCTCGCGAGAGGACTCGAGGCTGGTCCGAGTGGCAGACAGGATGTTGCCGCTCTCCACCATGACGGTGGCTCTCCTCTCAAAGAGGAGGAACCGGTTCGATACCCGCGCACACGCACACATACACACACACTTGGTACCGACGAGTGTACGCAGACTCGGCGTGCGCCAGCTATAGCTACACAAAGTCGGGGGAGAGAGAAGAGAGAGAGAGAGAGAGAGAGAGAGGAGAGGAGAGGAGAGGAGAGAAGAGATGGTTGGCCGTATGGCGTATTACGAGTATACGTATACTCGTACGTAACGCCAGCACGGGGTCGAGCACAGGGTGCGCGCGTGCGACGTTACGGGGTAACAACCCCCGAGAGTCGCGCTCGCGGTGCCCCGTAGCCGCTACCCCTCGACATCCCTCCCCTAGTCGCCCTTTAACGCGAGTTTCCTTTCTCCTTTTCTCCCAATCTCTCTCCCTCTCCCTTTCCTCGCCTCGTATCGCTGTCTGTTCTTCCACTCGTCCCGTCCCTTCCCGTCCCGTCCCGTCCCGGCCTGTCCCGTCCCGTCCCGTCCCGTCCCGTCCCGTCCCGGCTGCGCCACTCACCGGCACACCACTCGGCCATTCATCTTGGTCCAGTGCTCCTAATTACACGTCTCGGGTTACGGACGAGGACCGGGACCCCGAGAACTCGGGAGACGTTCCGTGCCCCTGAAAAGAAGCCGGGGGGGACCCTTCTCGTCCGCACGCGCGTTCCCTCTCTCTCTGTCTCGCGCGCCTCCTCTCCTCTCCTCTCCTCTCTTCTTCGTTGCGAGCGGCGCGACCGGCAAGTCTCTTTCTCCCATTTTTCTTGCGTCTCTCCGTCGCTCGTCGGCTCGCCTCTTTCTCTCACGGACGAAGGCTTTTTTACGGCGCCCGCCACTAAGGATCCTTTGTACGCGGCCGGCGCGCGCGCGCGGCTATTTTATACGCCGAATGTTATTCAGCGGTGTGGAGTTCTCCGCGGCGCGTTTCGTCTCTTGCCTCGCGGCGCGTTATTAGCCACTCGCTTTCGCCCGTTCGCTCCTTCTCGTCCCGCTCAGACGTTGCGTGACGTCGTCGTCACAGTGTGTACGCGTGTCTCGCGGCGAGGAACAGAGCGGCGGCGAGAAGACGAGAGAGAGAGAGAGAGAGAGAGAGAGAGAGAGAGAGAGAGAAATCGTATTAGCCCTTTGATCCCGGGAGCCGCTGAAACGACTCCGGAAAGAAACAAAGAGAGAAAGAGAGGCTAATAAAGACGCGGGTGGCGCGTAACGCGCGTAAAGAGAGCGCGGCCGACATTCTTTCTCTCGATAGAGACGCCGGCCGCGACACGCGCGAGCGTGTGCGCGCGCGTGTCGTTTCTCACCCGCGAGACGTTACTTACGCTTGTTTCCAGCGTAATAGTATTTGTGCAATATTCAGCATGCCCGTGTCGGAGGTCCCGTTTCACGTGTTAAACGCGCGCGCGCGGGAGGCTGCAGTTTTTCGGTCAACTTTAGAGGAGCCTCTCTAAAGATAGACACGCGGCAAAATTACTTTCGCTCGACATTATCTCCGTGATACGCCGAGCGGAATATATCTTTAGTCTTCTCGGAAACGAGACTTTCATCCGGTGACCGGCGCCCGTCTCTTCTCCTTGCCGCCGTCGACGCGTGTAGCCGCGAGATAAACGCCTGGTCTATCGTCTGCGATAGATACCGAAATTCCGGCCCATCTTTCGGCAGGAAGCGCGCGCCTCTCTCGCGTGTCCTCGCCGTCTTCTTTCCCCCTTGGCGCCCCTGCCGCGTCGATTGTCGGTCCACGAGGCGGTTCAAAGGCGCGTAAAGCGCCTCGCCGCGAGCGCAGTCCGCGTTTGATGACCTCCGCGCTGCGGAGCCCGGAGAAGCGCGGCAATATATTTCGAGGAGCGAGCCGAGAGGCGCCCGATAGACGACACCGCGGCCTCTTTGAAACTCGCTCGCTCGTCTCGTCATTACGGGCGCTCCGAAAATGGCACACTCCGCGCCGCGAAGATCCCGATTCCCGATTGCCCTTTGACCGGTTTCCGTGAACGGGAAGCGCGCCGGCGTGCTCGCCGCTGCTCTCCTCTCGCCCTGCTTTTTATCTCATCCCATGCCCAGTACCGCCCTTGTGCCTCGTGTTTTTTGTCTCGATCTTGCTTCGATTTCACTCTTCAACGATGCTGCGATGTACGTATCTCGACACTCGCGATATCGAATTCCTCGCGAAACGGATCACCGTTCGCGTTGCCTATCCGTCCGAGAAACCATTTGTTCGTGACGGCGTTTTCTCCGTTCGCTCGTTACACGCGCATGACCTGCGAGCAGCAGCGACAACCTAAGAGCGGAAGACGACAATGCAGTCGGCGGTTCCGGGGCGCGTTTCTCGCACCTCGTACTCTATTTCTCCTGCTCTCTTCCCGTTTTACCCGAGAGGGGCGAGGGCGGTTCTTTATCTCCGCTGAAAGGACGTTCGCCGAGCTGTCGCGCCTTCTCTCTCTCTCTTCCCCTTAACAACTTTACGCGCGCGCGTGCTTCCTCCCTCCGACCCCTCGGTCGTGGACGAGCTCGCGGCCGCGCCGCCGTTTGCGAGGCGGCACGATTACTCGCGCCGCGGCATCCTTGCTGCCGGCGTGCTCGACACCCACCCCCTCCGACACCCTCCGCGTGAATACGCGTGATGGAGGTCCGCGCACGCGGACGCGGGAGCGATGGGTCGAAGGAGGGCGGCGGGGGAGGGGGGCGGCGAAATTTCTTGCCGCGACGCGCGTGTTTGCACGTTCGCTCGCTCGCTCGCTCGCGCGCGCGCGCGCGCGCGCGCGCGACTCTCGTCTCGTAACTGACGGCCCGCGCATAATTCATGTCCGCGTGGTTCGCTCCGGTTGTGAAGCCGCGTGATAAAGTGCGCATTCTACGTGCACGCGATGAATTATGCACTCGGCGTGCGTTACGCGTTCCCGCGCTTGCTCGGAGCTTGCTCGGGGCCCTTTCATACGAGAGCGAAAGGGAGCCCTTTTGGGAAATTAGAAGGATTATTCGCGCGTCACTGTTTGCCGTAGCGTCGTCAGACAGAGAAATACGCGCTTGTACGCAGGTCCGTGGTGCGATCGTTGCGATCGTTGACTCATTCGCGATGTCGATGTCGGCACGTTGCAAAGCGCTCGAGATGTATTGCACGCGCGATGTACTCGATCGCGGCCAACTCGTGACACTCGAGTTCGGATTGCGAGTTCGGGTGTCGATAAGAACGATCGAGCGCCAGTCTGGCCGCAATCGGACGTGAGAGGCCAATCATTTCTTTATCTTCCGACTCGAACTCGAAGCGGGCGATTTTGTCGGTGATTACGAGAACTTGTCGCAGGAGCGTCGCTCGTTCGATTTGAAGCCGTTCGTTATCGGAGCCGTGCGTGTGTCCGAGGCGAGTTCCGTTTCTCTCTCTCTCTCTCTCTCTCTTTCTGTTTTTCCTTCTCTGTCTCTGTCGGCGCGAACTTTGTCCCTTCCGCGCCGCCTGATTCTCTTGGAGCAGGAATCGTGTAGCTCGAATAATAATCGAGGAGTGCTCCGATGAGAGAGAATCGCGCAGCTACTCCGGACCACAGGGAGAAAACAACCCCTCGCGCCCAGACGAGTCACTTTGCCGAGTCGCTCTCGATTCACCGGAAGGAGACACGCATTACGCTCGTTCGTCAACCCCCCGAAATCATCTGGAAATTAAACGCAGAAATTTCTCCCGATGGCCTTCCGGGAAACGCGAAATCATTGTTATCCGCCTCGGTCAGCCTGATCTTTCTCTCTCTCTCTCTCTCTCTGTCTGTCTCTATCTCATCCTTCACGAAATGATCGCAGAGTCAAACGTGGACGTTCATTTTGGATGAGAAACGAAGCGGTGCGTTCGTTCCCTTCCCACGGAATTGTGTATCCTGCGACCGTTGGAGATCCGTGACGAGGTTTTCACTAGCCTAGTAAACCAGCCGTGCGATTCCACGTGACGCTTCGACGCGGCAGGCGTCGAACGTGCGCGTGCACTCGGGACAACGTAGTCGAAAAATCGGGCCTCTTGTGTAAACGTCATAAAACGGCGCGGCTACAGCTGTCGTCGCCGACAGAGAGAAAGAGAGAGAGAGAGAGAGAGGCAGAAGATGTTTAGCTCGGAGAAGGAAGCCAATCTCGAGAGTAGGTTGTAAAAGCGATCGTGTTTACCCCTCGGGGAGGCTCCACGACCGGCGAGCGAGCGCACATTCCTTTCTTAGGATGCAACGTGCTCTCTCCTCCTCTCTCTCTCCCTCTCCCTCTCCCTCTCTGCTCTGCGCGCGCTGATAAACCTCGAGGATTGACATCGTTCGGAGATACCGGTCTCGCGTAACGATCTCGTGTTGAAAAGGCGCGCGCGCGCGCGGTAAAGCTCGCGGTCGTAAAGCCTCGGCGGGCGCATTAGCCGGAGACCCTGCCGATTCCCCGCGCTCGTAATCCAGCGGGGCGACGAGCGGCGATAAGTCGTCGTCGTCGTCGTCGTCGTCGTCGTCGTCGTCGTCGGTATTTTTGGATGGCGTTTTTTCCGTGCGGCGGCAGTGGCCTCCTCCGGACGGGACGCCGCGCGGAATCAATGGCTCCTTTGACGTTGCGCGCGCGAACGCGGCGAACGGAAGCACGCGGTGCGCGCCGTATAATTACGATCAACGACGGCGGTCGATCGCTGGTCGGATGCCGCCGTAAATCAAATCCGATTTCCCCCGCTTGTCCAGCCCCGCCGCAGCCTCTCGTGTTCCCAGCGAGGGAAACGGTGGAAAGGTTCTCTCCACCGTCTCTCTCGAAAAGGGGGCGGGGGGAGAGTTCCAACCGCTCCTAATATCCGTGGGGCAAGCTTTGCCGGCTGGCCGACAGTTATGAAATTTCGGGTCACACGGGCGCCCGTGGCGGTATTGCACCAAAGGAAGAATACCTGGATCCACAATTACAGATAGGGACGGATCGACCGAGCGCGCGCGGCGGGGAGATGAATAAAAGAGTTCGGGGTGAAGGGCCCCCCCCCCCCCCCCCCCCCCCCCACTCCCCGTTTCATCGGTTCCCTCACTCACCCCATCGGCGGGAGAGGAGGAGGAGGAGGAGGGGCCCCCCCCCCCCCCGCTCACTGATAGATTTATGAGCGTGCATTATGGGTCCTGGCGCACATGGGTCGCCGCGTGTGTGGATCGCATGGGATTCGTTACTGAGCGCGTTAAAGCGTACCTTCCATTAACATTAAGTCCTAAATCGACGAGCGCACCTGCTCGTGTTTCTTTTTCGGTCGATCGACGTCGCCAAGATATCCATCGCCGTAGGAATTGGCCATCGCGAGGGGGGAGACGCGGGCGAAACGCGGTTACCGGAAATCGGCTAACGCGGCTCGACACGTTCCTGGACGCAGGCGGGTTCCGGGCGGAGCTGACGATGCCGACGCGGCGCGTCGATATTTCGTCCGTCGCGACCGCGACGGATTAATTATTTCCAGACGCTCCTGCAGACGCGATGCTGTTACGTAAACGGGAGATCGATGGGCGAAAGGCGAACGGCAACAGCAGCACCGCGTGCACGCCGGTTGCACCGGTGCACGTACAAACAACGCGCTCCGCCCGCAGCGCCGGAGAAACTCACCGATCGATTTTCACGCGCGTCCTGGTACAGAGAAAGTAAGAGAGAGAGAGGGAGAGAGGGGATTTAATCCATGCCGGTGCGGCCATTATGTGCAAAAGCCGCGGCAGCGATCGTACCGGACGCAGGCTCGCGATTCTCTTCAGCGCTTTTTCTCCTTTCCCCTTTTCGGTTACCGCTTACCGGTTGCCGGCATTCCGCTCCGTACGCGGCATCTCTCCTTCTTGCTGCACTCGATGCCTCCTCGCCGCCGTTCGGTATCGCTCGTTCGATCGGGGCGGTTGCCTTTGGCTTTGAGGTCTGCGGTAGTCATTCGGCGAGATCGGACACTCGCGCGTGCAGCATCCTCGTCGATGATCGCGCGATGCTGGATCGCAGGATGATTCGACGCCGCTGACCCGTGTGTCGCGCACGGCGATCACATGGGAACGCGTATTTAAATGCGAGATGACGATTTTTCTTTTCTAGTCACGCTGAACTGATACTCCACTCCGCTCGGTCCGTTTCCGGATTATGTCGCGATGTCGAGAAACGCCTTTCGGAATTCCTCATCGGAATTGTCTTGTCTCATCATTAACGAAACACGAGAAACCCCGTGTTCTTTTGCAGTGGCGCTTTCTCGCAGCCAGGATGGCGATCTTTTCTTCTCTGTGAGCCCTGCGGAGCACTCGGTCGTCGAGGGACGCCCAGTTCGGCTGAGATGCGAGGCCCAGCCGAGCTCGCGCGTCAAGTACTCGTGGAAGATGGACGGACAGCCGCTCGCTCCGAGTCCACGCAGGCACCAGGTCGAGGGCGATCTCTACATCACGCGGGTCAACCGGATCCTGGACAGCGGCAAGTTCGTCTGCGTGGCCACGCACGAGGAGACCGGCTACTCGATCGAGAGCTCGCCCGCCAAGATCGACGTCCAATGTGAGTCTTATCTTTGCGCCTGCGCTATTTGCGCGTTCAATCTGCGCCCGGACGTTCCTGCTATGTATTTTATGCTCTATCAGATTCATCGCGAGACATCGTTGTTGATTAAATCGCGTCAAGATGAGGCGCGCGGAATTCTTGCGTCTGTTGACTCGCGCGAGATCTCGACGCGATATGTAAATATAAGCTTGTTCGGAGTGTCATCGGTCGACGAGTGACATCGGTTGTCGTTAAAGGAATATCGAATTAATTCAAGCTCTTTCCGAAGCGGAAAATAATGCAGGAAGATTAAGCTACAAAGTAGATCCGTTACATCCGCAGCTCGCGCTTGTGTACCGGCATTTTTTATGTACGTTGTCTAAATATTCCCGGCTTGATGGTCAGCGCTCATTTTACGATTCGTTCATCGCGCGCGTATCCGAACTGGACATCAGCAGCTAATTGGCACAGCTAATCGACGTTTCAGCGGTTTCAGCTGTGCTTAGCGAGCTGAAAGTTCAAGTTCGATTCCGATAAATTGCCTCGCAAACATTCCTCCCCGATGGAGCGCCAATCGGCCACGAGTTAATCGACGAAACTCGTCGTCCAGCTCGACTGACGTCGGCGAATCGTGCCGACTTCAAAGGCACACCGCGATAGTCGGCGAGCGTTAGCGCGGCTTTACTTATTCGCGTGCGGGACTGGCCGCGTGCGCGCGCGCGCGCGGAAACGCAGCAATTATTTGATCGTCCCGAGCAATTTTCCGCGAGACGAGACGAGAATCGCCGGCGAATGCAGCGCGTACAGCCGCTCTCGCAAAGTATACACTCGCAATGGCAAACGACCGCGCCGATCCGATAAACCGATATAATCCGCCGTTCAGACGGTTGCTTGGTCAACAAAGGCCGGTGGCCTCCGTCGTCATCGTCGCCCGGGGGATCCCGGAGGGCGCAGGGGGTGCGCGTCGGAGCCACCACCGCCACCTCGATGTCGCCACGGCGCTTTTTAATCGCTCCGTCTGCGTGAGAACGCGGATCAAACGGCTGGCGCGCGGAAATTATACGAAAGGAAGGAAACAAGAGGGAGAAAAGCGGGCGAATCGGACACGAGATGAAGGGACAGAGAGAGAGAGAGAGAGAGGGAGGCAGAAATCGATTCGCGATGGCTCGAGCTTACGTGACCCTTCCCCGCCTTCCTCTCCAATTACTCGCCCGCGCGACATTAATTAAGCAAGATAATTTGCTCTCGAACTGCGCGCTGCCCGGCGCATGGCATGGCGCCGTCCACCCGCCGCCGTTCTCGCGTTCACATTTTAATGATTCGGATACGCCGGAGGGTCCGCTCTAGCTGGAAATATAATTCCGCCGACGCTAAGAGAAAGAGAGAATCAGGAAAGGGAGGCAAGAGGAAACGCCGACTAAGTGGAAAGCGTTTATGTGTACGGCGCGCACCGTCCATCTGCTTGCCCGCCGTATCAGAAACGCGCGCGGCAAACGACGGAATGCGAAAAACTAAAAGAAGAAAGAGCCCGGAAAGGAAGGAAGGGAAGAGAGGGAGAGAGAGAGAGAGGAGGAGGAGGGGCAGAAGCAGATGGAGAAACGGGTGTAAAGCACGGAGACACGGAGAGTCGGCGTTGAATCGCGCCGGGCTGAATGAGTAATGAAGAAATATGCAGAGAAGCACATATTATTAGATCGGCGCGAGTGCCAGGGGTTAGCCGGGGGAGAGAGAAGGAGCGAGAGTGCGTGGATGCGTCGTTAGCGCGGCGACTCGTTGTCTGCCGTATCGCTTCGTAATGATTATTACGCGCAGCTGCCAAGGCTGTTGCAGATGAGAGCGGAGCGCATTTAACGAGCGCGCGCTTAATATCGGCGCGCCGATTTTATTTAATAATCGCAACAAACACAGCGGCGATAATGGAGACGTCTGCCCACGTCTGTTAGCTCGAGTCGCCTCGAGTTTCTAATCAGCGAGCTTTTTAATGAACGCGGTGCGCGATTCGACATGGCGCGGCCTTCCGCGAATGAAAAGTCCTCGAAGGAGCGAACGAGTAATTTCATGTGGCGCGAGCACCGCCAAGAGATCCAGATGCTGTGGTTTTCATTAAAACTTAAAGCCGAAGGAGAGGAGATCTCGATCGAGGATAGAGAGCGAATGCTGCGGAATCTCGGAACCCGAGATTTTTGCACATGCAAGGGCTGAAGGAGGGGGATCGCGCGCTTCGTTAGACGGAGCTTCGTCCTTTGAAAGTTCGATCGCGACGTTCGCGATTGTTGTCATCTTTTGTCATCGGAACACGCGCGCGCATATGCGACACGTATCGACAAAATGGGACTTTCCAGGTTAATCCTCTCGTTCGATCGAGCCTTTGCGTTCGCGATAAACGCAACGGCGAAATGGGAAGGAGAAGTTTGGCGAGTAAGCCAGTCGCGTTCCGCCAGCCGGGGAAATCGCACGGTATGGCAGGATAGTAGCGAACTCGGATGCACCGTTCGGAATTAAGCGGGAATCTCTGCTTCGCCAGGTGCGCGGCCACCAGAAGACTTGGATTTGGATTCAACCGTCACACGGACGGCGCATCCGATCGCTAATTAGCCCGCGTCTATTATTAACGCTGGCGTCTCCCCGGCAATTATGCACTACCCGCGGCCGCGTTTACCCGATTACGCATGAAATATGGATATCCTCCGCGCGGAAGGGTGGGCAAGGTGAAGAAGGGGGAACGCAATTTTCGAAAGGGATTTGTTTATTCATTTGTCATGGTACGCGCGCGATATTTAATGTAAGGCTTGTATTTGGATTTTGCTTATTAATCTCGTTTCGGTTAGCGGCCGCAGACATTTGCACGCAGATATTCCCTCCATCAGTGCTACGATAAATAATTGACAAAGTTTCCAGCGGAATGTGGAGAAACGACGCACAATTGGCAAAAACGGAAATCGCGAACGTTTCGGGATCTGGTGACCCTCTATCGTTCGTATCAGCCAAGTCCGCGTTGCGTTACCGTATGGCGTACGTGGCGGTATGAAGAAGGGCCAAGGGAAAAGAGAGAGACGACGCCGCGGCACACGCGTGTATTTATATCGTAACGCGCACGTGCAGTTAGCGGGCGCACGTTTTCGGAACGTCCGTTACGAAACGACCATTTTAGTCAATCCTTTAAACCACGGTTTAACACCTAAATCTCTGCGGCGCGTAGGCCGAGCACGGTCGCGTCGCGACGCGACGCGTCGCGCTTTCCTTTCATTAAATTTAATGGTCGGCCGTATTTCGGCGTATCCGGCGACGAGTCGCTCTCGCGGACAGCAATTTGCGCGCGAGCGCTTTCGCGGACGCTCGTTCATCGTCGTCGTCGTTGTCGTCGTTTCTTCGCGACGGAATCAATTAGGGACGGCCGGCTGACCGTCGATTGATCGATAAACGCGTCGACGGAATATCGAATGAGGATAAATAAACGCGCCCGCAAATTCCGGGCGCCAGCAGAGCGGCGAGCCGCGGATGATAATTACTTAAATTAATTAACGTCGCGGCGAACGCCGCGCGCGAACCAAACGGCGAACGAATATGCCGGCCGATCGGATTCGACGCCGGGCAATTTATTTGCAAGTATAATAACCCTTAATTAGGTCCCCGGTAACCAGTTAACGTTTCTCATTAACATTCATCTGCGCGTCAGCAACAATGACGGCGTTTATCGGCGCGGACGTGAGCGCTCCCGCCGAGAGCGATTGAAATCCCCGGCGATCGCCGATATTAAATAATCATTAATTACCGGTCACGATGATACGCGCGGCTACGCGCCTAACACAATCGAGATTAATCGCGTGCGTCCGATGACGCGCGTTTTTATTTATTATCGAGACCACGCTTTCCAGCGCGGAGCGTCTCCCGGACGGCCGCTGCTTACGCGCTAAAACGTAATTCCGCTTTTCGATATCATCCCCATCATCCTAGGGAGCTCGTCGTCCGGACGCGAGCATGGCCGCGCTTGGTGACTTTTGGTGACTTGGTGACGCGCAAACTGCAAACGAATTCTGCGTTGGGCTGGATGCGAGCGACTGTGGCCGCAGATTAGGCGAAACGTTCCACGTTTAAAAGTGCGAGTTAAAAGTGCAATCCTCTCGATCCTCTTCGTGATTTCGAAACGAGCCGAGAGGAGCGCGGAGAGAAGCGCGACGTTCAAATCAATTGAATCGGAAACGGAATCGCCGTCAAGCGCCAAAGGCCTGCAATTATTCACGCACACGTACGCAAAATCGCGGGGAAAACGTATCACGGGAAGGGGCGGGTTAAAGTTTTTYTTTCTTTTTTTTTTTTTTTCTACCCGACGCAGCATCCGATGCAACGTTCCCGATGAGATCCTCGCGTTCGAGCCCTCGCGCCGCTCCGACAATCGCAACGTCGAGAGGTCGAGCGATCTCTCGAACGAGCGCGAATATTCGGCGCCCCGCGCGTAAATCACGCCCCTCCCTCTTTTTAATCTTCAATCCCTCGACGAGTAACGAGTAACGAGCGGGATGAGAGAAGCGAGGGGGGGGGAGAGAGAGAGAGAGAGAGAGAGAGAGAGAGAGGTGTAGCGGGAGCAAGAAGGATTCTTTGTTCAAATAAAAGGAAATATGCCATTCCACTGCGACGACGGGACGCGCTACGTGTCGCGACGATACGGGATGGGAAGCCGCTCAGCCCTCGTTAAGGGTTGGGGAGAGAACGGGAGGGAGAGATCGCATCTGATTTATGCGGCGCGAACGGGGCAGGTTCGAGCGCAGCTTCTGTCTCCTTCGCGTCGAGGCGTTCGTCGCGGCTCGTGCGTTCGCCGGATGATCGGCTCGTTCGCTCGCGTTTTCCTCCGCGCTGAATTAACGGATCCGCGCGGGAGAGCGCGAGAGACCGCGACTCGGCGTCGCGCGAGATGTCTCTCATTCGACCTAGCATCAGCGATACGCGACGCGCGATCGACGCAGGCCTTCCCTCCCCCTCCTCCCCCCATCGGGATGTACGCGAGGGCTTGGAGCGATAAAACGCTCCGCCGTCTGTCATTCCACGAGCGGCTAATTGGCCGCCGTGAGCCCGCGAGGGGAAAATCAGCGAGAGGCGCGTCACGTGACCGTGAACGCGAGGTGCCGACGCGCGCGATGATAAGATCCGAGGTGCGTGCAGCGCGCGGAAGAATCCCGTCCGGCGGGGGCCGCGGGAGGCTTCGTGTCCGAGTACGACCGCGGTCGTCGGCGATAAGGACGTCGAACGACTTAACCGAGTCGGATATCTGTATTCGCCGTTGCTTCCCGCCGTTGCGATTCGACCGAGTCGATTAGGCCGCCCGGATTATGCGCTCGATAACCCATCGTTCCCCGTTCCGCTGATAAGGGCCTGATAAGGGCCGTCGCCTTCTTATCCGCGCGCCTCGATCGCGCCTCCGGTCGGGAAAACTGGCACCGTTCCGATCTCCGCGTGCGATCTCCGCGGAGCACACACACACACACACACGCGCGCGCGCGCGCCTTTATTTCTTCCCCCTTCCGTTTCGCGCCCGAGCGTGGCGAGTGCTTCCCCCCCCCCCCGCCAGATTACTCACCCCTCGTTATTCTGGACACTTCGCGCTGCTCCCGCGAAAGCGCGCGACGCAAGCTTCCTCCCCTCCTAGCTCTCCGCTCTCCCCCTCCCCCCTATAGCCCCTCGACAATTAGGTCGCGCGTATTGTCCCCCCATAACAATGGCTATTTTTCGTTGTCCGTGGCCGGTTGCGTGGCGCTTTTATTCTCGTACTTTGCGACCACGTCACTGCGAGTCCACGTTGCGACGCGCGGAACACCGATGCTCTTCAGGGATGCTCTTGTGTGCACGGAGCCTCTGCGCGAGTGAGGTAATCTCGCATCCAAGTCTACTTGATACTTGTCCATTAGGTCGCTTCGAATCCGCGAGTTGCGGTGAATGAAAATCGATTCGCGTTCCGTTCCGCGAACGCAAACCTTGATGCGTTTTCGAATTTCGCTCTTTTCCGACTTTTCGCGAACGATATCCCCTTTGAAGAAGAAAACCGCCGCGTGCTCTCGAAGCGTGAGCCTCCTCCCCCTCTCCTCGGAGGAGTCAATTTGCGTCTCCTGCTCCGCGCGCATCTAGCTGCTCGACGCGGCCGAAAATACGGCCGAAGGTGGAAAAAGAGAAAAGAGACGGAAGCAGAAGCGGGCTGGTAAACCGATTGTTGTTCCCGCGCGCGCCAAGGAGAATGCGTCCGCATTCTCGAAAACGTCGCTGCACGCTCGTGCACGCAGTGCACGGCGTACGTGCTCGGCCCTATCCATTCTCGCTGTCCCTTCGTTCGCTTCGCCCTCTCGCCCTCTCTCTCTCTCCCTCTCCCTCTCTCGCTCCTTTCTTCTCGTCCGCTGCATTGTACGGAGGACCGGATTGTGCGAGGCTGAATTGCAGCGCGCGCAACACTTGACGCCCGTATACGGCGCGGCTACCGCGACGACCTCGAAAAGAGAGGCACTAGAGAACGCGTTAACGCCGTAAATCATGCCAGCGTGATGTATACTTTTCCATTTCTCCTTCTCGCCGGCGACCAAGCCCGGTGCAGCGAAGGCGAGGCAACGTAATCGCCAACAGGTGCGCTGATTAGTCCGAGTGTAAATGGAAGCCGCGAGGATCGCCCGCGTTCTCCAACGAGATGCGGGATAGCATCTCTGTCGCGTTTCCTTTGATCGCTCGCTCGCTCGCTCCTTCGGCCGATCTGCACGCTTTGAGATGCGAGGGGAGAGAAGTCGCGGACTCTCGCGCGAATCCCCGAAGAGAAGTCGTTACCGCCGCGAGTCGCGGCGAAGTCTGTCGCGATTATATTTCGCGAGACGGTGCGCGCGGTTGGTTTCCATTAAACTCGCCCGTGGGAACGTCTTCAAGTCTTCCCGGCGATGTTCCGACAAACGATAATTATCAGGGTTGATGGTTGATGATCAGCCAACTCAGCCGCTTGCCTCGATGAATTTCCATCCGAGCCGTAAAACCTGCCCCCGCTATCTTTGATAGCGATTGCCATAATGGATAATTGACCCGAGAATTATTTCGACCGGCTTTTGATCGCTCCAGTGAGCGATTCGTGATTCAAAGCAAGGTGGAACCGCGATGGCGAGAGTCATCGGGAAGCGCTGACGAACATGACGGCGGAGCGTTCTCTCGCCGGCAGCTGGGCTTCGGGCGATTTCTAATCTAATCGGCAGATTAGCGGACGAATAATCAGCCGCGAGTTGCGTAGCATTAAGCGGCGTATGAGCACGAGTAATGGCGCGGCGGAAAGGGCGTCGTGAAAACGATAAATAAGCAACGGAGGAAGGAGGAAGCGAGAAGCGGCCGAGGCAGAAGGAAGCGGGAGGAAAAGGGCAAAAAGAAACGAGAGAGAGAAAGAGAGAGAGAGAGGAGACATCTCGGGGCATCCCGGCCATTGAATGCGGAAGACCCGAGCGAGCCGCCATTAATTTCGCTCCTCGCTAATTAAACTCGCGCGCTTTTACTAATTAGTTGCGCGGAAAGAAACCCAGCCGCGCACAAAGCGGCCGCGCGGACCGCGCGCGTAAGGACGATCCGCCGGAGCAGGTTCGAATTCCAGAAGCGACGAGATCTCTCGAGGTCGACTCGACGCGCGTCGCGTACGTCGTTCTCTCTCTTGAAAAGAGAGATCGCCCGTCGAAAGCGAGCGTAAACGATACGCGCGGAAAAACGCGCAGTCCCGAACCGCGGCGAGTAATCCGCGGCTGTACCTCGTGCAAACACGCGGAATCGGTGATTCAGCGGCGGCGGCAGCGCGGAAATGCATTTCTCGTGTTACTTGGCGGAACGGCTTGCCTTTCGCGGGATTATCCGACGTCGGGGCGACATTTTCATCCCTCCAGGCGAGAAACTGCGAGCGGCGAGTAAGAGAAACGCGCGGCATTCCTTCGCGTTCGGCGCTCTGGTCCATTAACGCGTCATCTCGGATGGCGAGATAATTGTCAGTCCAGGATTCAACCTGGACGTCTCTCGAAGCACGCAGATGCGTAGACCACTCCGGAAGCGACCCGCGGCGCAAAGCGGAGCCGAGAATGGCGAAGGTATCGCGACTTTGCAAGGGGACGCGCGATTTAACGTGCCCGAAGCTGCGAGCGAGGCCATCAATTTTTTCCGCCCACGTCGGAATGGACGCTCGTAAAATCCGAGCCCGCGTATGCTCGCGTGATCCGTCACGGCCGGCGTTTATGCGCTTCCGCCTGCTTCTTCGTCGAAGAACGAGAACGGTGCATCCGCGAGCGGATCGCCCGGAGATGCAGGTGCTCTTCATACTCGACGCGAAAAGGCGATTCAGCCTCGGTATCGATCGTGCGGTGAAAGGACCGCTCGCGGGACTCGCGCGGAAGACACGTTCTCCGCCTCGTCGACTCGTTAACGCGAAGTAATAACGTTTCGTCGTTGCACGAAATTTATGGCACATGCAAAGAGCGGACTACCGTTCGCTCACCTATGCATCGATCTTTTTTGCAGCTTTTTAGAGACCCGCACTTCCGTGTCTCTCGGCCTCGGTTTGCTCGCTTTCCCCAGCGAGCGGCAACGCGTCGCGGGAACGCGAGCGGAATGGCAAAAACCGCTCATCTCTCTCGTTCGAGATCGCTCGAGACGCGAGTAGAGGACCGCGCTCGTTTAACGTTCATTGAAAACGCGCACGCGCATCCGGCACGATTTCACGCGCTCGCATGTCGACGACGCGTACCAGCTAAAGCGGGGTGCGGATGGCCGCTGCCCTTCCGAAAGCCCTCGATGCTCGCTGTTGCGCGCGGCGATCGGTGTACGTGTCGTCTGTCCCGGATTCGTTCCGCGGAAGAAAACGAGAGGGCTGGATCGGCGAAACCTGAATCGCCGATGCGAGCGTAAATCACTCGGCGCGATACCGGGGCCGAGCCACCGGTATTATCGAGACCGCCTCGAGATTGCCTCCCCTGACCCTCTCGCTCGTTTTTTTCCTCCCTGTCCCTTCCTGTTTCCCGTCACTCGTGCGCCGCGCGCAAACCGGTGCGGCCAGCTGCGGAGAAAGGCTTCTCGTCTCGTGGAATCGCTCGCAGCAATCGCGAGCGGACTCTCGCAGGGCAACGATAATTAATAATTCGACATTTGTCTGTAAGGGATGCTTCCCTTCCCTCGAGTATGTGCACCCGCGGCTTTCCGCGGGCCGCATAATAAATTCAACATTAACGCTAACGAAGCGTCAAAGTTATGTGCTCGGACAGCTGATTGAAATTGTAATCATTTTTGTACATTCGAAGTAAATTATCGTGACCGATAATTCGGCACAGATATAACGCGTGTAAGACCCGCTGAGGAAGCAAAGTAATCCGATTAGAATTATTAATTCCATCTTTCACCCTGATAATTATAATTAGCGTTATAATGAGCATTACAATCTCTCGCCAATGAAATTTGAGGGGAGAGAAAACGAGAGATCAGCAGGACACTGTCAAAGCATCAAATCAGCCGCGGATATGAGCGAGACAACGTCGCGGGAATGATCACGAGCAATGACGATGATAAATCCACGCGCGTCCCGCAGCCTCGGCGCTCTAACGGTGCGACGAAGAAGCAATCAACGAGAAACACGCATCATCGGCGTGAATTATCCTTCGAGGGATAGTTTAGATATCAGCACGCAACGGGGCACCGTGCGCGCATCCGTACACGGATGCCGAGCCTTTGCGCTTTTATCTCTCGCTTATACGCGCGCCGCGGCGCAGAGTCGACGCGTCAAAGGCAACAATGATTTATCTCCCGCGTCCCGCAGCCTCCACGCTGCATCCGTGGCTGCAGCCGCGTATCTGCCACGCTCGCAGATAGGCGACACTATTTTCAGCAATTTTATCTGCGCGCGCCCCCTCCCCACCGAGCAGTCTTTCGGGCACGCAACACAGCAGACAGACAGAGAGAGAGAGAGAGAGAGAGAGAGKGAGAGAGAGAGAGAGAGAACGAGGGAAGGGACGACGCTGAGCGATAATCGCGCGAACGTCGCTCTTCTTCCTCGGCATTATTCCTTTGTCATGATTCCTTTCCCTTTTTCCGTTTGCGTATCCCTCGAGAGATTCTTCGCGTAATTGCGATACGGCCGACAGTGCGGCGGGATTTCACTCGACGACCCCGAGGTAAGCGCTCTCCGACCTGCGCCGGTTCGAGAAGCCAGCGCAGACGGCCTCGGGAGTTTAGTCCCGCGTGGTGGCGGAGGAAAGAAGCAGCCATCGGCAAAGCGAAATTGGCGGCATTGAGCAGGCGGCTGTCGCAATTAATTAGCTAGCGATTAATTAGCCGAATTGGAAACGCGTACGGCCGCGTGACGTTTGTCGCGCGTATTTGTCCAATTCGTACGCCTGTGTCCTTGAACGTTCTTCCTCCCTCCGTTCCGGTTCCTTTGGAGAATCCGTAAATCGATTCACTCCCGCAATCCTCCTTCCCTGCCTCCCCCCCCCCCTCCCACCGCTCCTCGATTCGTCGCAGTCTACTCTAATTAGAAATGCACTCTCGATGCTGATTTTCAGACGCACCGAGCGAAGGCACTCGAGACGCACCAGGCTCTCTCTCTCTCTCTCTCTCTCGCGCCTGCTAATAAGGTTTGGATATTATCCACGCGGGGATAATGTAACCCTTGACTCCCAGATACAGGCGGAATCGCCCTACGCTGCCGAGGGGTGGCTTCGACGGCTCGAAAATAATTAGCAATTCCGCGCGTCGGTTCTCGCGTCGGCTTCGTCTCCGCTTCGTTTTTCGCGTCTCGCGTAAGGGCGCGCAGGGTGGTTTTAAGGATTGGCACTCGGGGCACGTTCGCGATACATCCCCCGGCTGGTCCCCTCGCATCCTCTTCTCTCCTAACGACGAATTAGATAATTCAGGAGCCGATGTGCCGCGTATCGCTCGTGCTGCTCGCTCGTGTCACCCTCGAATCCGGAGTTCCTCGTAAAGGACGTCGTCGCTCGTTATCTCTCTCTCTTTCTCTTCTCATCGCCATGGCGCGCGAATCCCGAGGAATACGCGAGAAAGCACGATGCGATGCCTCTGTGGCGATTTAGTCGGCACGTTGCGATGTCAAAGCTGGATACTTTCGCGGAACATTGTGAGCATCGCGTATCTACTAAGGCGTTTAGAGAGAGAGAGAGAGAGAGAGAGAGAACAAACGGCCGCTCTGAAGCAATCTCATTTTGAAACGCGATCCGTCCGTTCGCTCGTGCTTTCATCCTCGCGACTTGCTGCCGCGAGGAGGACCGTCACTTCTGAAAACCGAGATGCCGCGATCGCGATACGGGAAGCGACAAATAAATCCTAGCCGGAATCGACTCGCAAGAAATACCGATGCTGTAATCCCCGTCTTCATTAGCGAAATTAATACCGCGCCCTGCTCAGCCCCGGCTAACCGGGGAAACTGGATTTCCACGGCTAACGAGATTATCCGGGCCGCCCCTCCCGGCGCATCTCCTTTTTCACGTGGGAAAATCGTTTCTCAAACGCGAGCGATTGCCGGCGATTATCTCTCGGTGCGGGGCCTCCCCCTCCCTCTTAATTGTTATTCCATTCGCCGGTGTTTCCCTGCTTCGAGACGAAATTAAGCTTTTTTTTTTTTTCTTTTTTTTTTCTTTTTTCCGGATAATTTGTTATGCGCCGTTATGCGACTCGGTCGTCGCTGTGTTGTCTTCTGCTCCATGCCGTTCGCGAGCATCAGATTTTTCGTGTAAGAAATGACAACCGCGACGATGCATCCGTGATCCGGCGCGATTCTGTTGCCTGACGGAACGTGAATATGCATGCGGAACTTGTGAAATATTCGACAACGCGTCCTTCATGCCCCCCGGCTCATTGAAAGCCGCCAGGCAACGACAACGAATCTCACGACTCCCTCTGGCGATATTATCATGTTAATGCGAGATGTAGGAATCTCGATGGAGAACGAGATAGCGCACCGTAAAACTTGCCGATCGTCAACGGCTCGCGTTATACGAACTCTGGCGATCGTTTCGGCTCGCTTCCCGCTCCTTAATTTCCCACGATTACTCGCCGCGTTCGGGCGACGATTCCGCCGTTCGATTCCGGCTTGTAATCCACGGCTCGCGGCGCGGCCGGCGTACGCGCGCTCTCCTACTCCTCTTTTCCGCCAAAGAAAAGAGAGAGAGAGAGAGAGAGAGAGAGAGAGAGAGAGAGTAATAAGGAGTATCGTCAAGGCCCGCCCGTGTAGCTTCCTGTGCGGTAGGGAGAATCGTCGCGGCCCAGAGCCGACAGACGGGGGCGGATAGGTACAGTTCTGGAGAGCCATAAAACTTTATGGTGCGTTTGCATCGACCGACCGTCCCCTCCCTGCCTCGCCGTACCCCTTGCCTTACCCCTCGCCGCCTATCCCCATGGCAACGACCGACCCCCGAACGGAGCTACCCTGCATCCCTCTCGTTCTCTCACCCTCTGCTCGCCCTCTCCGTCTGCCGTACGCACACGTACATCCTCCACCTGTGCGCCCCTCTCGCACGCACCTTCTCTCTCTCTCTCTCTCTCTCTCTCTCTCTCTCTCTCTCTCTCTCTCTCTCTCTCTCTCTCTCTCTCTCTCTCCTGCCGTCTCGCAATTCCCAACACACGGACGTACCGTCTGTCGCACGAATTTCCTACTTATCTCCCTCGCCTCAGCGTTCCATCCCCGCGCCCTTCCTTCTTCCGGATCCGCGGTGAGTCCGGGCTCGAATTTTTCCTCGCGGAATTTTTACTCTGCAATTAGAAGCGAATCTCGCCGCACAATCGACCGACGACAGCTTTGTCCCTGCCGCCTCGGCAGGGTTCGGGGGTATAATAGCCAAAATAACTAAACCCCTTTATGCGCTAGCCGGCGTGCCTCGCCTCATTGTGTCCCGCACCGCGCCTGACCGCCCGCTATCGCGTTACGTCCGCCGTCTGCCGGCGAGGAAAACGAGCCACGTTTCTCGGCGACGAATTAGCTTGTCACGCTTTTCACCCCTTTCTCACCCCGGCCTCGCCCCTGCTTCTTTCCTCCTTCCTGCCGCGAGCGGGGCGAGGGCTGGCGTACCGCCGTTGGCGAGAGAAAAGGAACAAAGAGGCATTCTCGACATGATCCATAATAATTCAACGAGCCTAGACTGCGCCCGGACGCGCGCGCGCGCGCGCGAGCGCGAGTTGCCCCCATCTCCTTCGACAAGAGACCATCGAGAGAGTAAGAAAGACAGACAGACAGACAGACAGAGAGAGAGAGAGAGAGAGAGAGAGAGAGAGAGAGAGAGAGAGAGAGAGAGAGAGAGAGAGAGAGAGAGAGAGAGAGAGAGAGAGAGAGAGAGAGAGAAAGAGAGAGAGAGAGAGAGAGAGAGAGAGAGAGAGAGAGAGAGAGAGAGAGAACGCGCCGCGGTTTGTTTGTTCGTCCAGAATAAATAGCCCGCTCGTGGAAACGCGCTCGTGGACTCTCTCGTGGTCTTTCCCGCACACTCGCTCTTACATCCGCGACCATGCCGCGGCTACGGCTACTCGCGAGAGGGGGAGGGAGAGGGCGAAGCCGGGGAGTCATGCGAAGGGATATTTCTAACTTCCTGGCGGGGCGGCGTGCACCGGCGCGCAGAAGCCGGCAGACTTCTTTCGAGAGAAAGAGAGAGAGAGAGAGAGAGAGAGAGAAAGAGAGAGAGAATTCCAGTTTGTCGTCCTCGGCGACCGGAAACGTTCCTCGTACGATCCTTTTGACGATCTCGCGCGCCAAATAATAGTCATCAGAACAAGATAGAGAGAGAGAGAGAGAGAGAGAGAGAGAGAGAGAGAGAGAGAGAGAAAACAGTCGGCCGAGTGTTGTTCGACAATATGCCGAATGCGAAGCGACGACAGCGATAAATACGACGGAAATGCGAATCGGCCACATCCTTTTTCGGGCTTTCGATCGAGCTCGAGCTTTAGCATCGACGATTCAGTTTCGAGGGGATGCTCGAGGCCTCTGTAGGGGATTCGGTTCACGGATTTACGGTGCACATGAAAGGGGAGAGGGGTCGCGCGGCTTTTTCAAGTCGCCGAGGCTTCGGATTAAAACGAGAACCGGCCGTTGTAACGATACGCGGGCTCGCGAGAGGTGCGAACAAGACGCCATGGAGACGCGCGCCTCTCCAGATTTTCGATAGGGGAGCATGTACGCTTTGATGCCCCCTCGCCGGGTTGCTAGCCGGCGGAATAATTAAAGAGCAATTTTTCTAGTAATTAAACGCGCGCCGAGCGAAGCCTTTGTGCTCGCTCTTTCGCGGCGCCGGCACGCGGATCACTCGCGATTCCTCGTGAAATAGTATCGCGAATAACGCGCGGCATTCGATGCGATATCGAGGTACAAAGGAGAATCGGCGGCGCGTAACGAATCGCGGGGCGACGCGGTTGAGATTTTACGTTGGATTTAATAGCTTATCCGATCCCGGATCGGATCGTCTCGCTGTTCGTCGAGGGAAGCGTTTTCTCGAAGCGCGAAGTCGTCGCTTCTCGTCATCCGTCACGTTCCTCTCGTCTCTTTCCGCGTACGTTTTCCTTCCAGCCGTTTAGATCGATTTAGACGACGCGGAGAAGCAGCGAGGACGGTTACAGGAGCTTGCTCCTCGCCTCGCGAAAATCGAATCGTCGCGATACGCGATGCGTTGAAGCGAAATTATTGCGAAGAGACGCAGCCATCGCAGCCACCGTTGCATTCTTAACGAAGGCGGAATAATCGCCGTCAAGTCAGTTCATTGTGCCTTCTCGCCTTGATGTATCCATACCATGTCGACTAGCGTCGATATCTCACAGAGGCTGTCCGCGACATTGTCGTAGATTCGCGACGCGCACTTTTATTTTTCGCACTTTTAATCTGCTGTCAGTTCGATGTGCAAGATGTATCGGTCGAGAAAGACTCTGTAATTGATGGTCGATGTTGTATCTCGACCGGCAATATGTTCTACTTTGACTTTCTCTCGCGACGACTTGCTCTCCGATCTAACGAAACGTGATCACCCCTCGATCTCCCTCCCCTTCGTGCTTTGAAATTTTCGCTTGAACGCGGCTCGCAGCCGCGCGAATTAATCTCGCTTCGGAAAGCGGACGGTCGGTCCACTCTCGCAGAGATGCTACACCGGAAAGACGCGAGTTTCCGCCAACTTACTCCCGACAACTCGTCGAGAAACGAATGAACGAGGGCAAAGGGATTGAAGAGAGAGGAAGAGAGGAAAAAAGGAGGATGGCGATATACCGTTGCCCATGATCTCATTCTTTCGGCGGTCTTCTTTCAAGTCGCCTTCTGTTTGGAAAACCGGGTTTCTGCCGGGCGTTGCGTTTAGGTAAACGCTTTTGAGACAGAGAAAGAGAGACAGAGAGGACGGAGAATGACAAAAGCAGACCGGGATATAAATCGCTCGGTGAATAGCCTTTCGCCGGGCTACTATCTCGGCGTCCCGCTCAAGGAGCCATCCTTTGTCTCAGCCTACGTCGATGAAACGCAGAAACGTCAGATGAATCCGCGACGAGCGCGGCGGATAACATCGGATGAATTAGACAGTTTTATCCCAGTCGGGATCAAACGGACGCGCGCCACGATTTTTTCGCCTGACATTTAACGATGCACGCGCGCAAGATATTCTCACGACGCTCGACGAACGTTCACTCGCAGAGAGTGAACATCTTCGTGCATCGCAGGTCGCACGCACAAAGAGTCGAGTGTACCCGCAGAGAGCGCAGCATCACTGGTCCTTCCGCCTGTGCGCGTTAGTCGGAGAATTTCCGGGCCACTTCTCCCGGGCAAAAACTTTATTGGAGACGAAATCGCGTTACGAGCCAACACACATGTCTACCGTGATAGGACGAGCACTTGGTCCTGCCGGTGCTGCCGTTAAGTACGTAATAAAAAGTTCCCTCCGAGCCTGCCTTTTTTTACTGTTTTATCGATAATATCGAGAAAATGGCTGAACACCGTCCGCGTCCGTATCTCGCCGGTCATCTTGGAGGTTCTTACTGGTGGAGAAGACTCGCCTTTGCGCCAATATTAAAACTTTAATAACGAGAGACGGAGTCTCGGGGCAGGCCTGCTTCCCCGAACGCTTTCTTGCGGGAGCGGCCCGCTATTTCGCGATGATCCCGCGAAACGCGTCAACAAGTCCGCGAGCGCATTTCGCATCCTTGATCTCTCTCTCTCTCTCTCTCTCTCTTTATCTCCCTCTCTCTCTCTCTCTTCCTCCACGGCCCCGTACCTCTAAACTTTCCAACAGTATTTCCGAACGGTTTCCGTCCTCGACAGTTGGTTAAGTCGTTAACTGATAAACTCGATCGTCAAGTGGCAAGAGCGAGTGCGCGCGGTCGTCTACGATTTGTCATTTCCCTCCAGAAGCGAAATGAAGCGGGAATCACGGCGCTCGTGGTTCTCCGCGCGGAGCGTGGGCGATAAGGAAAAAGTTTTCCCTTTAAATTCGCTCCACCCGTTGCGTCCACTGCGGCTTGGAGCGTGCCGACAAACCCGGAGCGGGATTTAACGCGCGTCATTCGACTTGGCCGTTCCTGATGACAGACACGATCACGTGGGTGGTTCGCAACGCACGCGACTGTCGGCGTGTTGTCGCTGTCCGTCGTCGATATCGTCGTTTGGAAAAGAGAGGAAAGACCGCCAGCCCTTGCTACGAACGTAGCGTGGACCCTCTCGAGCGTCTTGACGCTCGCAGCCGCTGGATCGTTCCCGCTGTGTTTGTGTATGTTATCTTCCAGAAAAGCAAGACGTGATCCTGATCTGGTACGCCAATCGCGCAAGATCCAAATCCTTTCGACTTGATCGCGCTGAATATTCAACGAATCTTTCAAGCGCGCGCTCGATCACGATGCATGTATTCCGCGTGGCGGAATCGATACTCGAGTACCGTTTCAAAATTCTCGTCGGTGCGGGCAATTAAAATCTCAATCTACATTGCGACCGGAAGGGTCGTTGGAGGCATACCAGGATCGGGAGCCTCTTGGAGCCAACGAACGAACAACAATGGCGAGATAAAGGGCGTTCATTCATTCGCGCGTGGAGAGAGAAGCAAGATGATTCGCTCAGCATCCGAACGAAAATTCGAAAGCTCTTCCTAACTCTCGGAAGACGTTAGGCATCCTTCTCCGATAGCACGAGACGAGCGCGGGTTTTACAAACGTTAGCTGATAACGTACAACCGAAATCCCGATTGAATCGATAAAAGAAAGCCCCGCGTACGTCATGCGCAGGTGCTCGGCAAGGGCTGAACGATATCAACCTTGGTCGACCTTCCATCCAAGGCTCCGAGGCAATCCAAGGGTCCACAGCGGGCGGCGAGTGCGGGTTGCGTGCGCGCACGCGTCGCAGCACGCGTGCACTCGGCGGCGGGCTGTTTACACGAAAGTTAATCTCGACTGCGCGAGATTACTGGATGCTGAAGGAGCGGCAGCGGCGGCGACGACGGCGATGGCGACGAGGGAGGGCCCCTGCGCGCGTACGATGATAATAATAAACGTTACCTACCCCCTTTTGCCTGAAGCTCTCTCCCCTTTCCCCTGCCTCTCGCGCTGTGCTTGCACTGCCGGCGGTTCCTTTGATCCGTCGCTTCGTTTGTGCATTTAAACACGACCCGCCGAGACGCGAAGTGCAGGCAGCGAGAGGCGACGAACGGAAAGAAAGGGAGAGAGAGAGAAAGAGAAAGAGAAAGAGAGCGACGAAGAATCGCGAAAGATGCGGGGCTCGAGAGAGAGAGACGGCATAACGGAAGTGAAATGGCGTTGGGAGCGGAGGGAGCGAGACAGAGTTGATTTTCACAATGAGCGGGGGAAAGCGGCTCGAGTGGCTGCGCGAAACCTGGACCTCCGAGACGCAAAGTGACGACTTTCGTCATTACAAACGAGCCCTCCGCGAGTTGCCCCTCTCTCTCTCTCTTTTAGCCTACGACTGCTCTGGCCATATTTTCTGCCGAGCCTGCCTCCTTGTCGCTGCTTTGTCTACCGACTTTGTCTGTCGGCGCTCTCGAATCCGCTTCCTCGATGATAACTCCTCGAGATTAATGCTCTTTAATGGACCCGATGCTTGTGGAGTGCGTTTCGGTGCGGCCCTTTAAATTGCTCGCCTGCTCGCCGCCGACGAGCACGCGTCGCCGCGACATGGAGGGTGGGCAGAGAAACGGGGGGGGGGGAGAGGGAGAGAGAGAGAGGAAATAACAATCAAATGCTTCTGCCTCTCGTCTCTTCTCGGATTCGTCGAGTGCCGGGGACCGGCCGTGAACCGTTCGCGGAAATTTTCACCACTAATTTCGGCGCAACGATCCGAGAGGGCCAGACAGTGCGCGCGGGCGAAAGGTCGATCAATGATCGGGCTTCAGGGCGGGAGGAGGAGGGAGGGGAAGTGGTCAGAGGGGAGAGACAGGGATGGCACTGTCACGTGGGGACGCGTGACGACTTCAAAGTTCATTCCCACGAATCGGCGACATTGGGAAAGCATCATCTCGTGGGAATGACGGCTACTGTGACGGCGCATACGCTGACGAGTTGAATTGATCTCGTCGCGAGATCATCCTCCGTTAACGTTCGATTTAACATTCATGTCCGACAGCCGGCGATCAGCTCGCCGAAAGCTATATGCCACATTAGATGCACATTAGGCAGGCACATCGTAAGTTTCAATGAAACGACGATTCGATGCGTTGACGAAAAGCCTAACGAATCTGATGGATGTCCGTATCAGATTAGCTTACTTGTGCCTAATCAGTTTGGCCAGAGTGACGTAATCTAAGACAATAATTTCGACGGTGCATCGATCAACGCAACGACGAGAGGAGATAATCTCTCCTGGTCGTCGATGATGTTTACACGTATGTCTGACGACCTGCACACGATCGAACGGAAGTTGTTACACAGTTTGCGGATTCTCTGTCGAGGTGATTGCGTGAACCGCTCGTTGATGAGATGTGTCTCGATCGAGTTTGCAGCCTGCAGTCGCGTCGGCATGTCCCGCTGAGAGTCGAGAGAGAGAGGTACGCGCCGAGGACGGCGGGAACTCGCAAAGATCAAGATCTCGGTCGCGGAAGATAGAGAGAGGGAGAGTGAACGCGGGCGTTGAGGTGTTAATAACGCTATCTCGGACAGAGAGATATATCGAGAGATCGCGGCCATTTCCGTTTCGAGGATAATCATCGGCCACATCCGCGCGTCCGACCGCAGAATGAATGAGATGTCTCGCGGATGCCGGCGAGTCTGCTCCTTCAAATCGACTTAAGCGAGTTGTCCGATCCGCTAGGGAGGGCAAACGTTTGGAATTTATCGCGCGACCGGAAGATCGCCGGTGCTGGAAAGCGATGCAAGAAAAAAGGAGCTAATATGGCGATAATGCGTGAGAGAGATGCTTCCGAGGCTATCACGAATTCACCGGAAGCGGGTGGTCCTCGAAAGGAATGACTTTCGGATGATGACAGAATCCAGGGGCACAATTTGCAATCGAGGGGGAGAGGGATTACGAATTTGTCCGGGCGAGCTCCGACACAAATCAAAGTTGATCAAAAATCGCGCGTTCTGGTTATCGCGCACTCGCACGAATCTGCTCGACTATCGAGTCGGCTATCGAGATATCGCGCGAGCCTGCAAATCACGGCCGGATCCGGTTGCGCGCAATGCGCGTTTCTCTTTCAATTATTGGCGCGTTTCTTAACGAGATGCCGATCGCGCGCATAATTATACCTCATCATTTTATACGCCGGGGTGAGGGGAGGGGGAGGCCGGGGCGGCCGGCGTGTGCCGGCGCGGCGCGCCGATCGATTTCACGAGGGCTGGAGCTAATGAATCAAATTAATGAACGAAGCCTTACCGCGTCCGCTTACGGCAACTGTTGTCCCGCGAGCTAGGGGCGCGCGCGCGACACATCCTCCCCCCCCCCCCCCGCCGGCGTTGCATCCCCGGCACATAGTTGAGCGGCTTGACTTTGGTTTCCCTCGTTATTCCCCGGGAGCATAGATCTAGCGGTAATTATTCGTACAATCGCGCACGGCGCGATCAGGATTGGCGGATTATTTTGCCTTTTGCGTCGGCGGCCTTTCGATACGACGACCGTCGTCGATTCTTGAATATCGCGCGAGATGAGTAATAAAAGGACAGCTGCTCGAATCTGCACGGATCCACTTTGGCTTCGCGGGAAATGAGAGCGAATTATCGAGCATCGGCGGATTAAATCCTCGCTGGCGAGTCCGCTGGCGAGTCCATCCACGAGCGAAGACTCGCCGCAAAGGCCAGATTAGTCGGGAGAAAAACGGGCGGACAAGCGGCACCAAACGTGTTCTCTCGTTGGCTCTTTCTTCGGCTTGTCCGTCGATCTCGCGCGCGAGAGGATACACAGACGCGAAGCCTCGCGGCCGAGGACCGGAACGGCGCGCATCTCTCTGTTCGCCATCCGGCGAGTGTTTCATTCGACTCGATTAAATTCGAGAGGAGCGTAACCATGCGCGAACTCGCTCATTTTTAGACGAGGCGCTTGATCCATGGCCCGGGAACAAAAAGCGGGAGGACCGGCGACGCGGACGCAATCGACCTGACATCCTCAGGAACCGGGAGCGTCTCCTCGGCTCTCTCTCTCTCTCTCTCTCTCTCTCCCTCTCTCTTCTGCCTCCCAAGCGGCCATCTCTGCTCTCTTCCTCGCCGGCTTCTTCCAGCCCTGCGGGGAATTGCTTTCCCTCCCATTGTCCCATTGCGCGAATCCTCCTTCCTCATCCAAGAGAGAGAGAGAGAGGGAGGGAGGGGGAGGAAGAGGGAACTCGTCTCCGCGATATCCGCGCGGTTACTCGCGGCTGGGCGCGCCCTTCCTCCTGGGCTCCTCTCGGCGAGAAGCGGCGAGAAAACAACGAGGGAGGTCGCGAAGAAATTGGAGACAGAGGATCGTTTATTTGCGTCTTCCGCCGCGCTCCTGATTCTTTTCTCTCTTACCCCTGTTTTCTTTTCCTTTCCTGTGACCGTTCGCCGCCATCATCTCCCATCCAGATTTTCCGCCGCCGATCTGCGTGACGCGAAGGAATCCTGCCGAAGGGGCCGGGAATAATCAGTCGACACGTGCAATTACGCGCGCTCGCTTCGCCATTCGCGATGCCAATCTCGTTGGCTAGTTATTAGCGCCGCAGATTCGTCTAATACCCTGATATTACGTTAATGGCTCGGAATTCCCTCTTCTTTTCCTCTTTCCGTCAGGGAAATCGCGTGTCTCTGCTAGCGTGGAATTTAAGCTAAACTTACTTAGCAAACGGTAACACGCGTCTGCGTCTCGCCAATGGTAATTAACAGCAATAGTGTTGACAGGGTTAAAGGTAAACGCTATCAATGTTGTGCCGACCGATAACGAAGCTCGCGTTTGACGCGTGCACGACAAGATTGCACGGCCAACGTCGCTGATCGCGAGATTTCTCTGTTGCAGGGGTCAGCGAGGCGAGCGTACAGTTGCAGCAGCCGAAGCTGCCGTCCGCGATCCGCGTGGGTAGCGAGATCGAGCTCCGCTGCCACGTCGACGGTTCCGGCGACATGAAATACGAGTGGTTCAAGTAAGTCGCCCCGTCCAACCCCCATTTATTTACCTGCGCACTCCCCGCGAGGAAGGATGGCCCGCTAGGTAATGTCAGAGGAGCCGCCACCGAAGGAAGAAGACGTCGACGCGAGAGGGTGGGCCGGAACGACTCGGGGGTGACCCAAGTTCCTGGAGCGTAACTGACGCTCGCGGCACCGGTTGAATTATGAAGCGACACACCCTCGCCCCTCGTAGGGGCGTAGTTGCCATCTAGAGTCTCTCTCTCTCTCTCTCTCTCTCTCTCTCTCTCTCTCTCTCTCTCTCTCTCTCTCTCTCGCTCCCGTCGAAGAGCCGTGGTCCGCTCGTGGAACGCGTCGCGGAGTTTAATGACGCCTCGCGTCTCCTTCTCGACACTTTCAAATTACGCTCTTGCTACCCGTCGTCGTCGTTGTCCTGGGAGCGGAGACGGAATCGCTTAGGGATGCTTCGTGAATGAAATCTAAGAAAATACGTAGAACGCGTTTGACGCGTTCCGATGAGTCACGCGGAACGGTTCGCGGATAAATCGAGATGCACGAGATTAATCGCGCGTGTCCTCGTTCGAGTTATTGCGAGAGTCGCCCGTTCGTTTTGCAGGAACACGGTGAGTGTGGCGCTGAGCGAACGCATCGAGGTGAAGAAGAAGAAGCTGCACATACACCGAGCGGTCGCCGAAGACAGCGGCATGTACACCTGCCTGGCCAGGAACGTGGCGGGATCGTCGCCGACGACCGAGAGCTACCCCCTGATCGTTTCCGGAAACGAAACGGCCACGATCAAGGTCGTCCCAAGCAACTTGATCGCCAAACGCGGCGAGTCGGCCGCCCTGCACTGCGTCTTCGAGGACGCCGATGACGTGCAGTGGTTCTTCAAGGAGATCGGCCCGCTGGAATCCGACGACGAGCGCATGATCTTCGAGAACGGCACCCTCGTGATACGCGCCGCCGATCAAAGGGATCAAGGATTTTACTCCTGCCATGGCATAAGGGACGAGATCACGGTCAGCTACACGGTCGAGCTACAGATCGCCTGTGAGTGCCGAATCTCGGAATCGCGACGATGAGTATCGAGTATGAGAAATGTAATAATAGCTGAGACAATCGCGATAGTTTCAACGTTGAATATCCATCCAAATGGTTTCAAGTTCGACGCGAACGTTCAAAATTAACGGTGGTTCCGGCGCGATAAGACCGCAATCGAATGATGAGAAACGATTATCCATCGGGTATACGATCGACGTGACTTATCGACGTTCCTCGAGAACGTAAGCAGATGTGTTTAAACGTAACACGTTGCATTTGCAGATTTGCTAAACTTTTCGATGGCCGCCTTTGAACCCAAGTATCCGACTCAGTCGGCGATCGTCGGCGAGGATCAAGAATTCCAGATAAGTTGCTTGGAGCCCTTAGGGCTTCCGCTGCCTAAGGTCTATTGGAGGGATCCCACGGGACACATAATAAGCGACACCGGGCCCGTGCGCGTTCAAGACAATACACTCATCATCGCGAGGGCCAGAATGGGCGAAGACGACGGTAATTACACGTGCGTTGCGGAGAACCTCGCCGGCGAAACGGATATACCCATCCAGATAGTTATATCCAGTAAGTTTGCAATTTTAGATTCCTTCCCAGCAGAGGAAGGAATTCCCCTAGAGGGAATGATTATCGGAATAGTTAGGAAACGCGATTCGTGTCGTTTGATTCGATCAGATCGATTCGAAGGCCGAGGCGAAAGTTCGTGCAAGGAAAATTGCATTCGGAGAGGTGTTCAGAGCTGTTAATTTCCGCCGTTAATTTTCAGCTCCGCCGAGTATCATAAGTTCACCGGAGTCGCTGAGCGTGATGGAAGGCGATTCCGTGACGTTGACGTGCTCGTACTCCGGCATGGAACCACCGGTGACGTACGTGCACTGGCTGAAGGACGGGGCGCAGCTGAGGGAGTCGGGCGGACCTACGAGATACCGCGTGACCGACAATCACGGCAACGTTACATTGCATTTCAAGAGCATCGATCTGTCCGATAAGGGCCATTACATGTGCCAAGTATTCACGACGGGATTCCCGTCGTTGCTCTCGGACCCCGCCGTTCTCACGGTCGAGGAGAAGCTGAAATTCTCGCCGCAGCCTGTCAATAAACGCTTGGAGCTCGCCTCCACCGCGAAGGTATCGTGCAAGGCGCAGGGCGCTACTAACCCTACGGTTAAGTGGATCAAGGAGGGCGAGGACGAGGAATTCCCTAAGCACGTGCAGGACGTCAACGGCACTCTGCACTTCAACGGTGTGCTGGAGGAGGACAAGGGTCGCTACACTTGCATCGCCAGCAATGCACAAGGGTCCATCAATCATACAATTATCATCGACGTAGTCAGTGAGTATCCGTGACGCTTGTTTACTTGGGTCAAACGGCTCAGATGTTGACTCGGCCCGAACGAATTAACAGCGAGGAACGCGCTCGTTTTTGCATCAGTTGCGCCAAAGTTCACCGTACAACCGCAAAATCCGACGGAGGCGATCGAGGGTTACCCGGTGATGCTGCATTGCGCCGCCGAGGGCGATCCCAAGCCGACCATACAGTGGGACAAGGACTCTCGTATGAACAATCTGGAGAATCCGCGATTCGAGGTGCTGAGCAACGGTAGTCTGTACATCAAGGAGGTGTACCTCAGCGACGAGGGAAAGTACGGATGCACCGCTGGCAATAGCGGCGGTCTGAAGCGGGAAGAGGTTCAACTGAATGTGAAAGGTATTCTCTTCTACCATCGTTTCTTGAATGAATTAAGAAGCAATTTTTTAGCTATTAAACTTTAAGAGAGAGAGAGAGAGAGAGAGAGAAATCAAAGATTTCTCGCGACGATCATCAATGACGACAATGCTTTCAGCTGGAGACAGCTACAGAGCTGATATGGATCTGGAGAACAGCGAGGAGGGTTCGATGATGACCAAGACGGTGACGATCACCCTCAGCGCAGCCGCCGCGTACATGGTGCTGGTCGTGGGTCTCATGCTGTACTGCCGTTACCGACGTCGTCGCAAGAAGCAGCAGTACCTGCAGGAGCAAACCGAAGGTACGTTGTAAGACGCGGTAATTGAAATTTAAGTGCCATAGGCACTTTCAGGCACTCTAGATGTCTGGATTAACGCAAACGCTTTTCTCACTTCAGATAAGATAGAGAACGGCGAGGTCGCTCAGGAGGAGCAGACAGAGCTAAAGGAAACCGGCAACAAAGCGACGGGCAATAAGAAGAAGGAGAACCGTGATTCCCATAATAAGAGCGACGGCGCGGACACCGCTCAGAGCCAGAGCAGCAATCAATCCAAAAAGTCGAAATCGAATTACGACAAGATCGCAGCGTCGCGAGGCAACTTGAAGGAGCTGAAGCCGCTCGGCCGGGGCGAATTCGGCGAGATTTACGCGACAAGGTATCAAATCGACGGCGGCGACAAGGAGTCCTTGGTGATGGTGAAGAGTTTGACGAACACGAAGGACGAGATCGCGCTGCAGGAATTCAAACGGCATCTGGATCTCCTGCACAAACTCAGTCACGAGAACGTCGTCAAATTGATCGGGCTGTGTCGCGAGGAGGAACCCGACTACATGATCCTGGAATACACTGACTGGGGCGATCTGAAGCAGTTCCTGATCGCCTCGCGAAAGGACAGCAACTCCAGCCCGACGCACGAGTCGAAGCCGCCGCGCGCACCGCAGCTCTCAGTCGCGCAGATACTGTCGCTGTCGAACCAGGCGGCCAAGGGCCTGAAACATCTGGCCGACAATCGGTTGGTCCACAAAGACATAGCTGCGCGCAATTGTCTAATCGCCAGCAACCTGACGATCAAGATCTCGCTGCCGTGCATGACCAAAGAGCCATATCACCAAGAGTACACGAAGCACCGGAACCAGGTAATCCCGTTGAGATGGCTGCCGTACGAGGCCGTGTACGAGGACGAGTATTCCACCAAGAGCGACGTGTATTCGTTCTCGTGTCTGGTCTGGGAGATGTTCCATCAGGGCGAGTTACCGTTCAACAAGATGAATGACGAGTCCGTGTTGACCCAGCTGAAGGCGCAGACGCTAACGTGGAAGCCGCACAAGGCGGCACCGCCGGCCCTGCAGGAGCTGCAGGCCCAGTGCTGGGCGAATGACCCGCGAAAGAGACCGACCTTCGATCAGGTCGTCTCGGAGATTGGGGAGATCGTGGTCGACAGCTGCCTGTAAGCTGCAAGTCTGCAAGCAAGCCGCGGTCGAATCGCGCGAGGCTCTAAATACCGGAAATACTGCAATAGGGGTAATGATTGTGCGAGATGGATGGTACGCGCCGAGAGACAAGGCTGAGACGAGCGTCGATGATCACGCGGCGGATGATGATCCTTCTTGCGCGAGTCGCAGGACCGCGGGTCCGCGCGCGGCGACTAGAGTTAACCGGCTTTCATGTTAACGCTTCGCGATATTATCACGTGTTATTTACGCGTGTTCCCTAACGGATCGCGATGGAGACGCTTCGACGCTCTTCTTCTGTAAAATGAAGAAACGCTTGCTCACATTAATCGTCGCGGAAAGGAAAAGATTTGCATTGCAATTTCGTTGGCGTTGATGCGTCTACGCGTGCGCGCGTACGCGCGACCAGAGCGGAATTTCTTCGCGTGAAATCGCGGACACGCGCGGCAACGCGTACCGCACGTCGAATCGTCGTAATCGCATGATCGAGCGAGTGACGGCTCGGGCCGTCGAGAATATTTTAATATATTTTGTATACGGAGCTTGCTCCAGAGATTGATTTATTACTATTACGTTTTTTTACGAGCGCGCTTCCGCGCTCCTGCAATCATGTTGGAACGCGCGAACGCGCGTCGTTCCCCGAGATCGTGCAATCGAGCTGTTTCACTGTGAACGTTCACACTGCATCCTGCAACCGGTATCTCCGTTAATCGCTCATAAACAAGAGGTCGTCAGAGGTTCCGCAATAATTATTCGTATTACAGTATTTTATCGCGTCCACTAGCTCGATAAGAAGAGGATAATATTTATTTCGACTAGCAACTCTTTCTCTCTCTCTCTCTCTCTCTCTCTCTCTCTCTCTCTCTCTCTCTCCGCTCCAATGATTGTCGTCTATCTCTCTCTCGTCGGACTAGCTAATGATCTGTATGGGCCCATTATTACGCAATTAATGCAATACTTAGTATACAGTATATCGATATGATATGATAGATATGATCACACACATCGAATATAACGTAAGGTAACGTGTTAATCGTTAGGTGGAAGCCGTGAGGCTGATGGCGGGCGCACGTTCAGTCGCAGCGATCGAGATTCCGATTGAACGTCGGCGATCATCAGGGTCGGCGTCGCGGCAACATGCATTATTAAGAAAGTATCACGACCATATCAAATGACGATGAGGGGATTATCTCGTATCACCGCCTGTTTACTTGTACACGCGCTGCGCCAGCCAAGACGAAACCTGAGGATTATTCGGAGTGGCGTGTGATAAGAAGGAGCGCGATCGACCACTCGTACTCGACGGAAGAGACGGCCTTGTACATATACCGATTAGCGGTAGAGTTCGTTTCGAGGACGACGCGACGATGGACGATCGCCGCGTCGGTTTCCGTCGACCGGACCGGATCGTTGATCGGGTCTGATCGGAGCCTGTTGACACTTCGCTGCCGAATTACGTCGTGTCGGGAAAGGGGAGGAGGGGGATCGATCGCCCCGCGCTCGTAGACAGCAGGCGAAGATGCGCAGCGTGTAATACTGCGAATGGTACTGCGTACTGCTCGAAAGCTTATTTTTACATACGGGAAATTAGAATCGACCAGATCATCGCGCGAATTACGCGATATTTTTGCATCCAGGATTTTTACGATCTCACAAATAGCGCGCACAATCTACTCGATGCAATGCAATGGTCCAATGGGAGGGGAACACTCGGAACGAGTGGCATCCGACTCTGGTGTTCCACGCGTGTGTTTTTTATCATCCGACATTCGTACAACGAAGAATTCGCATTCGTTATCTGTAAGTTGTAACGTTCGTGTCTCCGCATTTAAGTATCTAATCTGTAAGGAATATTCCCGAGATCATTGTGACGCGCGCTTTGCCTCTTCCGTTTTCGCGCGAGGTTCTCGCGGATGATTTCGAAGGCTGCGAGGGAAGGAACGGACCGACGAAGCGAGCATCTGCCAGACAGCGCAGATGAGATAGACCGGATAGATGAGCGACCGAGACGCTATCGGCGTGAGGACTAACCGCGCGCAATTTATTTCTTGCTGGACGTTCTGGGCGACTGTCGAAAGTTCGTCGAAGGATCAAACGCGCCCTGACGAGCGATACTGGGCTCTCTCGTAGTCGCAAACGCGAGATCGTTTACGGCTCGTTCGAGGCGAATGAGACGATCAGCATCGGCTGATCGGCGATGCCGATCTCTGATCGCGGAGCGTCGATCGTTCTGTCGAATGTTCTGGCGTTTTCGTTTTCGTTTAGAGTCAATCGTGCACTTTGATGATTGATTCAATTGCCATCTCCAACGGCAGGAGGAGGATGATGATGACAGTTGCCGGAAGAATTGAAAGAATTGAAAATTCGTTGAAAGAGTCGGCCCGGATCAGTCGTCGATTCCGCGCGTGCTGATGCGACGCATAATACAGCGAGATAACATCGCGGCGATCTACGTAACGCGAAAGGGTCATGATCACGACGATGATACAACCGTTTACCGCAATCTAACGCAGCCTCGTCACGCCGAAAGTAACGCCAGGTGTCTCGCTCTCGCGCGTGTCCGCTCTGAATTAGGAATCGTGCGAAAGCACGAGAATGAAAATACGAGTAATCCTTCGAGGTAAACGGATCAGCAGAGGCTCGTCCCCGTGAGCGAATTTTATAATGCTTCCTAAATGTTCGCGCTATATACGTCAAGAAATATTCTCGTGATCAGTGATGGCGCGCCTACTCGAGCGATACCAAGTCCAGGTATTCCTCCTGGTATTACAGGTATTACAAATTCCATTCGCCAATACAAATCTAGTTTCAACTTTCAGCAGACGCGCTGAAAATGATGACGGAACTATCCGCCAACTGGCGGATCATGCCAGGTCCGAAGCGTGTGTCCAAGATATTCCCGAGAATTAAGTCTCGTTCGTAGTTGGTAAACGATCCGGATCTCTCTGCGGATCAGATCTGTCTCGAACGAATTCTTCTTCACTCCTTTTGCTCCTTTTTTTGAGGCTTTATGGCGTCGAGGGAGTCGTACGTCGCGTCAAGCTGGGCCGAGTGTACGCCCGGTAGCTGAGTACGCGGTCCATCATTGCTTGTAAGATAAACTACGCTAAGGGATATACCTTGCAGCGATCTAGCCCGTATTACGAATAATTACGTAAGGTTAAGGCCAATTATCGAGAAATCCTATGTGCTCATATCATTCGCTCAGATACTCAGATCGTGAACGACCACCAGCCACTGCCATACGAAAGGAAAGGGAAAAACGCAAGCGACGGGACACAGCGGCAGGCTGTGCCGGTGAATTTCATACGGAAGCTAGCTATTATGAATTCTGATATGTCTAGTCATATATGGTGACAAAGTGAACACGGCGTATGGAAAGCTCATTTAAATGACGTTCATATCCTTAGGCGTTCCAAATCGATTTCTTTTTTACAGTATTTTGTAAATATTTGTACTTTTTTATCTACATTGTACTTATGAATTTTTGGGATAGTATGTGCTAACGATACTAAATAAACACGAGAAAACCGAATATGCGTGATCGCGTTTACCGTTTATTACCGACCGACCGACCGGCCAGCCGAGAACCAGCTGGCGAACGAACCTTATCCCACAAAATGGCGAATCAAGGACCAGGATCGATCGAATGAGGCTCGGTAAGTATGTCGTTTCACTCGCGCGATGCAGAGGACGAACGCGGCCTTTTCGAATCGCGCCTTTCTCGAATGGAGGTCCTTCGATCTCTCTCTCTCTCTCTCTCTCTCTCTCTCTCTCTCTCTCTCTCTCTCTCTCTCTCTCCCTCTCTCCCTCGGTGAAAGGAGCAAGGAAGATAGAGAGGAGAGAGAGGGCATACGCGAAAGGCAGACAGGCAAGTATTACCTAATCAAATTTATTTTTACTTAATATTTCATGGTACAGTCTATGCCTATTATGATATATAAAATAACGTAGTCGTCGAATGCAAACGGGTTCAACGAAAGCAGAAACGTCGACTGAGTAGCGCCCAGAAAAAGAAGGGTGATCGAATGTCGGAAAGTAAACGTGTAAAATCGTCGAATGCGGACGCACTAACGTGGAGATGTATGTATGATTCAGAGTCTTGTGTTTATAATGTATATGTATATATATTTATATATATATATATATATTTTTTTTTTTAATGTGTAAAGTCTAAAAAAGAATGAATCACTTAATCTTTTAGTACTTAATCCATTAATACACGGTGTGGCAGCCTCGCTCTCTAAATAGTACTAAATATAATAATGGTATAATGCGGGATAATTATCTCGTTATAATATAGATTATTAACATTATAAATAATATATAATCGTCGGAATCGTATAATAAACAATGATACAAGGTATTTTTGTCGTTTTAGTTTTTTAAATCGTTATCATATAGTAATAATCACAATAGCGTATTCTGAAAAATAGATTAGGGTCCCGTGGGCAGAGGGCGGAGTGCCTCGTTTCCGGACAAATTTCACCTTTCCGCGTTATCCTCTTTCTCTCTTTCCTCCTTCCTCCAGTCGCCGGTTCAAAGCTCCTCACGGGGGCGCGGAATCCAAGCTGAACCTCGGAGACGACGACCGTACGGTCTCAAGGCTAAGGAGTGACGGAGTCGCGCGACCGGTCTCTCTCGGTCTCTCATCGTCCCCCTTTGAAAAGATCTCGAAACGATCGCACGAGTGATCGCATTAGGAATTCAGCGGCGTTTCGCGATAATGATTCGCGATGATGATTTGTGACCGCAGTTCGCGCGTTCGAACGCACAGCGAGACCGGTCGCCCTCGCTCATCTCTGCCCGCCTCTTCTTGGCTCTTTTTACACGAGTTCCGTTTCTCTCTCTCTCTCTCTTTCTCTCTCTTGATCGCGTCTCTGCCACTCTGCCTAGGGAACCCACTATAACAGGGCACTATGAACAGCAGTCTGCTGGCTAAGTGACTTTCCGAATCTACAATCGTTCTTCCGCATTCTCTCGCTCTCTTTCTCTCTCACTCGATCCGAATCTCCCATCTTTCTCTCTTTCCTCTCTCGCCCAATCTACCCGACGCAAGTTCTCGACTCACTCGACCATTCTCGTTCTCTCCAATTCTCGTGCTCTTCAACTATCTCCCCCCCCCCCCTCTCTCACTCTCTCTCTCTCTCTCTCTTATTCTTTCTCTTTCTCGTCTTTTCTTTTCTGGCAGTTTTTCGCGTTTCTCCTCATCTCTTACCTCCGCGTGAGTGTCCGCCGACTCGATCCCGATAAATCCCGCGAGCGCGATCTTCCGCGATCTTCATTAAGCGTAAGCAAACGAGCATGCGGAAAATGCGACGAAATACAAGAGTACAAAGAGACAAATGCTCATGCAAACGCTGCGTGGAGCGATAACCGTACGACGGATGGAACCAACGGCGGTCAAGCAATAAGAGAAACGTACGAGCGACAATTTCCATTCCGCATCGTCGAAAACAACGCAACAGAGAGAACGTGAAAAGGAAAGACATCGTCGATCTTATCGATGACAATTCGGTGAGCTAGAAATACGTAAAAATCGCGCGAAACGAAAGCCGACGAGCCGATTGCACGCGCTCGCGCGAGACTCGCGGCCATCCTCCCCCTCCCTCCCTCCCTCCCTCCCTCCCTGTGCCGTCCCCCAACCAGTCGCAGAAAAATCGACAAAAAGCTCCCCTTTGCCAGCATGCTTCTCCTATGTCAGCATTCACACTACGTGTCAGCCAATAGTAAACCACTACTGTACCTTTTTTCGCGTTTATGATATTTTATACTTTACTTTTTTAATTATTTTTTCTTTTTTGTTCGTTAATATTAGACGTGCCGCGTCTCTACCGTCTCAGCCTACTGCCAAACTACCTATCTCCTCCCGCCATTCCTCTCTCTCTCTCTCTCTCTCTCTCTCTCTCTCTCTCTCTCTCTCTCTCTCTCTCTCTCTCTCTCTCTCTCTCTCTCTCTCTCTCCCGTGCCAGAATCCTCGCCGCGACTCACGCTCTCGCTCGCGCCGCACGCTTCCTCCCCTTCCCCCTTCCCCCTACCCCCCGCCGCGCCGCGCCGGAATACGCAACGCCCCGCGCGCCTCTCCTCTCCCGCGGTTTATAAATAACATCGTATTAATGTCGTCAATTCTGCGTGCGCGCGCGCGCGCGCATGCGTGTGTGTCGTGGTAGAGTATCGTTATCGGTAATAATGCGTCGTTATCAATAATGCAATAATCGTCATTATCAGTGTCGTTCTCCCTCCCGCTGGCTGCCCATCCCTCTAGATTTATCAGCGTTCGCGCATCGGCCTCGAGGGAAACGTTACTAAACGCGCGAGTGCACGAACGAGCGAATGAATCGTCACGCTGCGGCAAAACGAGCGCACGCGATCGATTAACGGCGGTTGCCCGGAATTTTCGTGCCCGGCGCGTCGCGCCGATACGCGGGACGTGATTTCTAAATGCATACGCCGCGGGGCCGCGTAACACACATGCGCACACACACGCGCGCGCGCATACAATCGCGGCCGATTTGATGAGACCGGCAAACAATTCCAAATGGCGACTCTCAGGGCGCGCGATGCGCGGTTCGCCGAGCTGTTTGATCATCCGCGAAGAGACCTGCACTCCGACACCGGCGAGTCGCGATTTGCAATGAAATCCGGGGGTGCCTCGCCGTTTCGCCCCGCCATCGAATATAGAACCCGCCGCCTCCCCCAATCGCACCACGTGACGAATACAATCGCGTAACAACTATCGGTATGCAACATACGACGCGATTCTATATTCGTTGAACATAGAAATCGGCGAGGAATCGTCATCGGGATCGGATCAACCGGCGAGTGCGGCGAGTGCACGCGACAGGATCGCAGTGATTGGAGATCGCTTAAACGCTAATAATCGCGACCATCCGATGTTGAACGCTACTCGATCCGTCGTTTGTCGGCTTCGTTGCAGAATCGGCCACGTGGGATTCGCGGAGGATCGCCGCGAGTGGCGCGCTCGTCGCGCGCGAGCGCGTCTATAACGAGCGGCGTAGGAGTAATAACATGCGATGCGCCGCGCGAACGCGCGAGGGCGCCACCCAAGAGCCTCCCCTTCCGGGCGATCGGTCGAGAGTCGATCCCGTGGAGGTGCATCGGGACGCAGAGCGCCAATCGCGCGGATGGGAAAGCTCGATCGACGATCAAGGCGCGATTCCGCCGACGAGCGGGACGCTCCGGCACGTTTTCCGGATTTCCATTAAGGCTCCTCATCCGATGGGGCGGAACGGAGCGGAACTCGGGCGTTGCTCGATCTCGACGAGGAGGAGCCGCGGAGATGAACACGATTAATCTCGACCGATCCGAGTGACTTGGCATACACGGCACACGCATACACGCACGCACACACAGGCAGACAGGCAGGCAGGCAGACAGGCAGGCACGAGCGCACGTGTCGCGCGTTTACGGCTGGCGCGACTCTCCAAGGATTCCGTCTCTTCGCCGACGGCGACGCCAGAGAGCGTGCCAGAGTCACATCGGGCGCTTCTCCGCAAACGGTTACTTTTAAGGATACACATTGGCCGACTAAATATACAAGACCGGCATGTTTTTTTTTTTTTTTTTTAAGTAGCGCATGCTGTCGGGCGGCTGCCTCCGTTGGGACGCACGCTTCGCCGAGCTTCTAGTTAGTTACAGTAAAAAATAGCGTAAACGGCACTGTATTAGGAAGAAGCAAAATACATGTTACATTCTCGTTATTTTATCGTTGATAAATGCTAGAGTGGTTTTTTTTTCATTTCCCTTTAAAAATCTTCTGGTATCGCAATGTTGTCGTTACATTATTAATGATTATTCTTAAGTATTAATTATCATATATTGTTATCGTTATTATTCTTATTATTCTTATTATTATTATTATGTTGTTGTTGTTGTTGTTATCATTATTATTAGTGCTCGCTCATTTTACAACGTCGCCCGGGGGTCCGGCGCGTCCAGCGACCCCCGTCGGAGAAAACACCACCGACAACTACTGCTCCTGCCGTTCGTCAGACGTGAACGCGCACCAAGGGGGAGGGGGACCGGAACGCGTTCCGCAACCCCTTACCCTTGCTCCATCATCATTCATCGCCGATTCCACATTCCCCTTCTCACTTAATTACAAAGCGCGAAACGGGAGTCTCGTTCCTCCGCGGTCGTACGTCGCGTTTTTAATGATTAACGATCGCGAGAGATTCTGGCCGCCGTCTGGCAATGGAGTTTTCGTTGAAACGCGAATTTCGAAAAATACACTGTCCTCTTTTCTTCCTCGTCTTCTCTCCCGCCTCTTACATGTACACGTACCTATATATATATATATATTTTTTTTTATGTGTGTGTATATATATAATATATATACTCTCCACATTTGGGATGCGCGCGCGCGCTTTAAACGGAAACGTCTGATCGGCGAAATCCTCCGACGGCTGGGGGGGGGACTTGGGAGGAGCAGGGAAGGGGGAATGGCCGCGGAAGGAAGAAGACTCCCGTTTCGGAAGTTCAACGCTAGTAATAGATTTGTTTAACGTTAGGTACTAATTCTCTTCCGCTCTTTCTCTCTCTCTCTCTTGCGCGCGCGCACTCTCTCTCTCTCTCTCTCTCTCTCTCTCTCTTTCGCGTCAAGTGACTTGCAATTCGTACAACTCGCCTATCATGTAAAACTATGATGCCTAAGATGTCCGAATTAACGCTAGATCTCGATAATAATCAGATCGGATAAATTAATAGTCGTAACTGTGTATGTATCAACTAGGCTAGACTTCGACGGAAAAATATATTTATAAAAAGTTATAATATTATTAATATATATATATATATATATATATATATATATATACGTTTCAAGCGTTCTATATATATACATATATATACATACATATATATATATATATATATATATATATATATATTTATATATATTTATATATATATATATTTTATTTAGTCATTTATATTTATATTTATATTTATATATTTATATATTTATATTTATACGTATGTATCATTACTAACTTTCTATTTATCCCTAAGCTTTCATGCTCGCACAAAATCGCATCATCTCTCATGCACACACTTCATCATCCCTTATCCGCTCGCTCCTTTCTCTCTCATTCTCTCTTCCTCTCTCTCTCTCTCTCGCAATAAGGAGATCTATCGTGCGCGTGTGTGTGTGTGTGTATGTGTATATGTGTGTATCTAGATTCGCTTCTTCGTTTCAACCTGTAAGTAACTGGCTAAATCACTCCCCGTTAAACGTACGAGACAATCCGGATTCGGGGCGGAGGGAGGGACGGAAGGAGGGAGGGAGGGTGAAGAGGGTGGTGATGGCAGTGGTGAGGTGGGGGATCGAAATGAAATAATGCATGAAGCATCGTTACGTCTCCCGCGACATTCGCTAACGAAAACCGTAACGCGAAGCTTACAATCGAACAACGTTCTTTACATGCCACCGTTTTTATAACAACGTTCGAACAAACTCATTTACAATCGAATCGAAACAGTCGCTCGATCGCGATCGATCCTCTTTCGATCGCGTCATTTTGTCTTGGATGGAATCCGTTCCTTATTGGCTTAAACAACATGAACGTCACGAGCTCCTTGAACACGTTTATACAAAATCTTCGTTTTTTTTTCCATTTTACTTAGTTTTCTTTTATTAAAGCATCTTTCAACGCTCGATAATAATATCGTTAAGCTTATTAGACTTCTGACTTTTTGAACACCGAGCTATCGCTACATCTCTCTCTCTCTCTCTCTCTCTCTCTCTCTCTCTCTCTCTCTCTCTCTCTCTTTCTCTCCTGAAAAATATTTTGTGATGCACGATCGCTCTGCTTTTCATGCATTACTTGATTCCAGCATTTAGTACAATCCTACGATCTGAGTATCGCGAGTGTCTTCCAACTGGTGTGTCGTCAACATGATTATTAAAATCCGCTAATAAGGTGAACATCTTCTTACACGTGTCTCTCTCTCTCTCTCTCTCTCTCTCTCTCTCTCTCTCTCTCTCTCTCTCTCTCTCTCTCTTACTCTTCATTTCTCTCGCCTCCTCTTGTTGCTTCAGCAAAACGCGCACGTGTTCGTGTTTGATCGTGTCCGAGTCTGTGCAAGGGAGGGACCATCTCTTCTTATCGTTAACGAATATCGTTTTGTGCGCCTTCTAACGTTTAACCATCATCACAATGACCAACGGTGACCTACTTTATGATTAATTAATATCTTTGGTATCATGCCTGAGTCTTCCGTTTACGAAGGGATCACTAAACAATTATTAGAACCTTATTCGCGGCTGGTTAGCGGTACGATCGTTTGTCGTTTGTCGTATCAAACTTGGAAAAGGTTTCGCGCGGAACAAGCGATCGGGTACGCTGTGCTCGGCTCCGGATAGACAATTAAACGTTTATCTGCGACGAGGACGACGACAACGGATGTGTCGGATCAATCGTCAGATGGCAGCTTCAAGAACCACGCGGGACCTAACCGCGGGTGTTCGTATTCTCTGTTTGTCCGTTGCTACTTGTTTCAAGCACAAAGTATCGTGCCTGTGTTCTTTTACACCTACAGCCTAAGATTACAACGTGCCGCCTGGCAGTTTCCGGATACTCCGACGATCATGCGCGCGCGTCAGTCAGTTTGAAGACAGTCATCGAAGAAACGAACGTCCCGGGATACGCACAGCGCGTCGCCATTCTAGATGGTTTTACGCGCTGCGACACCCGCGCGAGGACACCACCGCGATAATTCGTCGATAATTAATTATCAGTAGTCGATGCGTTTCGTCGACTTGGATCGTTCGCGAGGATCGCCCCGCCTGCCTCGCCCGCCCCGAGGCGCGATGGGGAATAATTTGTGCTTGGAACGGGAGAATCACGCTCGGCAATTAACGGTTAAGAAAGTTTGATCGAAATTTGTACTTGCGTCGTCGAAATGATAAAACTCGCGTGTTCCTCGTCCCCATGCCGATCACCGAGACACTCGAGATTCGATTAAGAAAGAGGGATGAGTTCGAGAGATACCCCTTTAGCTTTCGGGGAATCTGTTCAGTCTTACCGTTCGAGGGATGTTCTGATGCATCGAAGCACGTATCGATGACAGCTCAACGAACTTGAATATTCCTCTAACAACGACTAATAGAGAAAAGGGAAGGTTTGCGAGTTCACAGAGGTCCGTACAACCTGCAGTCTGCGTCCGATGTGCTCGTGTGTGCCTTGTGTGCGTATCGGATATAATCGGGTTCGATTGTTCACAAAATTCCACGATCGATGAAGTGCGATCTATTGGAATGTAGCTCTCTCGCGACGTCGTCTGAACCGCGGGAGACCGAGATGATGTCGGAAATCAACGAGAATCCGATTGTGAATCTCGCGCGCGCGCGCGCGCGCGCGCGCGCCTGCTGCGTATGCGTATGCGTATATATAAATGGAATACAAAAAACCGTACAAAAGGATACCTACAAAGCACAGCGACGAATTCTTGTGAACAAAAGACCGTGTGAGATTTTCATCATCGCGTTGCGCCTGTCTCATCATTCCGGATCCATCGAGAGAGCCTTAAAGTTAAAAAGCTCCTTTCCGCGTCGTTCTCTCTCTCTCCCTCTCTCTCTCTCTCTCTCTCTCTCTCTCTCTCTCTCTCCCTTTCTCCTTCCTCTTCTCAACCTTTGATGCTCGGAAAGCATCTCATATAGAATATATCACATACACGTTTACCTCTAAACACACTGAAATAAGAAGCACTTTAAGATAGATGTCTACATACACCACCCAGATAAGATGGACTGATTTCCCCTATCTTCCCTTCCGTTCTCCCTTCATAATCCCTAACTGATGTATATGCTTTGTATATATGCATTATGTACACATAAGCGCTGTGCCTCTCATCGTTTCCTCCGTTTTCTCTCCTCCTCTTCTCTTCGTTCTCCTTCTTACGTATATGTGCAGGCATTGAGAACGCGCGTCTCCGAAGCGTACGCGGAACCGTGAGATGAACCGACAAGAAACTAGAAATCGGCAGCCGCCCTCGGACGACCGTTTCAACACGCTTCCTGGAAGCAGGGATGCAACGCGGCTCGCGCCGGTCGGCTGCTGCCGCAGGCATACATCAGTCAACGCATCTTTAAATCACGCAATATAGCAATCTCCACAATTTTATGCATGATGCGAATTCCTGCACGCGACAACAGAACACGTATCGCCGAGTGATAATCGCCGGTGCTTTATAAAAAAAAACCGCCATGAAATGAAGAGAAAAAAGAGAGGAAAGAAAAAGAAAGAAAAAGAAAAAGAGAGAAAAAAGGGGAGAGGGAAATACGGAAAAGGGAAAAAGACTGTACGCTGTACAAACGCCTGTAAACGCCAGGCGTTTTAAGAGAACCGGCGGACTTGCATCCAATAAAATCTCTAACCCCCGCGTGGCGTGGATAGCTATATAATTCGCGATACGATAATGCGAACGATGCGAATAAAATAGAATGAAATCGCGTGAAATAACGCGGCGGCTACAAAGGAACAAGGATTACATAGAGCCGTTATTATGTACAATTAATCAAGTGCAATCAACATGATCCAACTCGGCCAATCGCGAAAAACATTCGGCCAACAATCTCCGATGATCATCACGATCGTCTTTATAATTTCGAGGCACGCAGCAGTGTTACGTGGTCTATATAATGGCACTATCGATCACTCATATTAAATATTACAACATTAGAAAAATTGCGTGTTTCGAGCGTTGCGGATAGTCTCCTTTTAATTGACCTTATGGAAAAAGCCTCGTCGTAGTATTATGCTCCGTGTGGCTTTACGATCACACATCGATCTCGATTACTATATAATTGTCAATTAATAAAATAGTGGAGATTACGACATTCTGTTGCGCGAACGGTCGCGCAATACGTTCGCACTATTTTGTCAATCGAGCCTAATCACCAAAGTTTCATTCGCTCGAGTTTTATACGTTCGAGCGTCGATAACCGTAGATAGAATCTCTTCTGCCTCTTCTTCCTCTCTTTTTATTTTTGCTCTTTTTATTCTATTTGATCGTTAATCATTTTCTTTTGCGAAACAGTGCTACGATAACCTACGATAACCTACGGCAAATCGTTATGCTAAAGTGTTCGTGTTCGTCTCGCTCGATCGCTCTTCAACGGATAAACGAGCCAGCGATCAGCGTAACGTTCGCCGTACCGAATCGTCGTTCGGTTTCCAGCTGGAACATCGTCGGGGATCACGGAGATGCCTGAGGCATGATCGTCTGCGACGATCCACGTGGATTCGCGAGCGAACGAACCGTCCGTCCGGCAGGGCTGTGCGTCGACTCGACGTCGATCGATTCGCAGAGAGCGGATGTCCCTCGGACGATTTGTCCGCTGCGCGGACAAACGACGACATCTAGACTCGATCGACGAGCGAAGCCGCTTCATTCATCGCTCAACTCTGCGTTACGCCAAAGCAACGCCAAGCGTCGAAACGAAAATCACGCGCGAAACAAGATAATTCAGGATCGAAAGCAGGAAAAGAAAACACCGTGGCGTCCATCGAAGTACCGCGCGATCTCTGGCCTGGGCTCTCTTGATCATTATACATTCTGTACATTTCAGGATCGCGCGCGGAACGCTCCGCCTCGCGCTCTCTCTCTCATCTTCCCTCATCTTCTTCAGAATCGTCGGGCAGAAAGCAGAGTACGATGACGACCGCGATAGCGACGGCGATGACGACGACGACGACGACGACGGCGATGGCGACGGCGACGGCGACGGCGACGACGACGACGACGACTATGATCGATAGATGAAGCTACAGGGTGGCGTTGGCGGCGGCGGCGGCTGCTGGCCGCTCATGGCAATCGGTACGAGGGTGGGCGAGGGTGACGAGGAGGGAGGGGACGGGGAACTCGACGATACGCTCGACGACGGTGAGGGCGACTCCAGTGCCCTCGGGCCGGCGAGATCGCGATTCGACTGTCCCCCGGACGTCACAGCGCGACTACTCCTACCGGCCGTCGTCGCGTTGTGGCGGTTACGCGCTGGCCGTCCTAGACTCCGGTGACGGCCACCCCCCTCCTCGCTCGTTTCTCAGAGATAAACCTTCTTGACGCTGCGCGTGGTCGCAAAGCCGTCGTTGCGTCGATACGCGTCGCCCTGATGAGAGCGCAAGGTGCCAAAGTTGTCGCCACGCGGCCCACCGCGGAAACCGTAGCCGTCCGGGAACTGGAAGAGGGTTTCCGTGGGCGTGGGTGGCGGTTTTCTCATGGTGCCCTTCGGCGACTGAAGCTTCGGCGGCTGCGGGACCAGCACCGGCTCCGCGTACGTCACTTCCTCTTGCGGCAGCAGCTTGGGCTCGGGCGCCAACCTGCTGAAGGTGGATAAACAGACATTACTAAGAGCGGTAAAAATTGAGAGGAAACGTATCCCGAGCGTGTTCCGTCATCGAGGTGAGGCTAGACCTACCTGTTTACGTTTTGGCGTTGCTCAAAGTACTCGTACTCCGTGTCCGGATACGGCAGATTGTCATCCTCGTCTTTCCTGCACTTTCTACCGCACAGATAACCAGCCACGAAGCCGACGAACAGCGCGGCCAGCGCACCGGCCACTACGGCCATCACCAACGTCTCCACGGAGTACTGCGGTGCAGGTGTATCGGCCGCGGACACTTCCGGACCTGGAATAAAGTAACAGCGCGTCGATCAACTTCTCAACTCATTGAGAATTCAATTCAAGGGGCAGAGGCATGCAATCACAGATGGACAACAGCGAATCCATCGCCCATACCCGAGTTATCCTGCTCTTCGTCCTGCATGATGTTGATGATCTCGCCACCCTGGCTCTCCTTGTTCGGTATCATCGAATCCTGCGGGAACTTGTTCTGATTGGCCGAGATGGCACCGACACTGCCCGCGTCCTTGTTCAAGCTCTTGCTCGGTGGACACGACGCATGCAGGCCGGTGGCTACGCTCTGCAGGAATCTGCTGGCATCCGTCACCGCCGGGCCAACTAACGCTCTGCACTTGCCCTCCACCTTATCCCAGGCGCAGTACGGGTCCTGCAGGGCAACGCATTCGCCGCAAGAGAGTATCCTGTCGCTGTAGCAGCGATGCAGCCTCAGCGCCTGCACCTGACTGTCCGCGATGACGACGAGCCGGCCGTCCTCAAGGCCGTCGCCCGCTTGCGAAGCGCGGACGACCTTGATCCCGCGTACCGGCACCGTTGGCGGGAATGCTTGTATCTCCTCGATCACCACCGGGCTGACCTTTTGATGGGAATCGGCAGACTCGGCGTTCACCGCCTTGATCACCTTGCCGTTGTCCGTACCGATGAAGAGGACGTCATAGGTCTTGCCGCCCGGTGTCTTCACTTGGGGATCCACGGCGATCTGGGTAAACCTGTAACTGAGAATCCCCAGTATCCCTTTACGGTCATGGCAAGCAACGAGTTGGCATCATTCGATTCGATTCGTAGAAGAAATCGCAGTAAAGAAGATCCCGCTTGCTCACGTATTTATGTCGAAAGCAGGTATTTAGGCACGTAAAGCGTCCAACGTGGACTCTGTTTGTCACTTACTGAAAACTGGTGCGTATGACGATCGGCTGGCCGAAGAAACTCGGCACCGACTCGTCCATCAGCGAGTGCGCGTTGATAAAGTTGAGCGTCAGATCCGGCAGCGTGCGCGAGTCGTTGGTGCACTGGCCGGGTCGCGGGTCCGGCACTTTCGTGTCCGGCACGGACAGCCAGTTGGAGTTTATGCCGCTCGTCTGCTCCTTGAAATTACCGGCGAACGAGTCGGCGATGTCCTGCAACGAGAACGCGCACACCGCCGATCCGCTGATGCTGTTCACCGGCGTCGTGAAGGTGCCGTATATCAGCTGCGCCGACGTGCCGCCGTATTGACCGGATATCAGCTCGGTCGTCGACTCTGCGATATCAAGATATTCGTTATTCGGAGAAGTCGCCATAATGGGAATCCCCGATCTATACCGCCGCGCGAAGCGTGCTTCCTCTTATCGGAGGAAGCCGTCCTTTGAATAATTCCTCGGGACGGAAATTCTACCGCGAATTTCGCGGAAATCAACATGCGGATCCAATACACTCGCATACATTAAAGTGATAGATTAGAGCGATCCAGATTAGATCTACTTACGTATCTCGTTGAAGTAGAACGGAAAGTCCCCCGTGACGGAACAGTTGAGACGAGACTTGAGGAAGGACGTCCACCTGTTACGGAAACGATGCGGTCCGCCTCGGTCGTACTTGCAGACCCGTGCCACGCGAGAGTACACGGCCTGCGAAACGCGCAACTTGCGTAAATTTCATCTCTTTCAGGAGAAAGAGAAAGAGCAAGCGACAGAGAGAGAGAGAGAGAGAGAGAGAGAGAGAGAGAGAGAGAGAGAGAGAGAGAGAGAAAGAAGATCTTATTTCAAGATCTTGTTAGGAGGACTGCTCGCTGGACGAGCTCGACGAAAAACGCAACGGAAGAGCGACCAGCAAGGTCCAGCTTTGGTTTTCGCGCGTGCGCGTCATGATTTGCACTGTAACCGTAATTCGCGAGGTGCACCGTCGCGGGAGGCACGTCGAGCTGGACAAAACGGCGCAGGGGCGATTACGGGGGAGAATTTATCGTGAGCCGTAATTAAAATGGAACTCGCGACGCGTAGAGCCGCCCGCCCGGAGCACGGAGAGCGAGATATAAAGCGCGAGGAAACGGAGCGCGCGCGCGCGCGCGAGATTTCAAAGATCTCGGAATAATTTATCGCGCCCCGCCCCGGGGATTACAAATTTATTCCGGGTCACATAAAATTTCTCCGCTACTCTCTCTCTCTCTCTCTCTCTCTCTCTCTCTCTTGCTCTCTTGCCGCGGAGGGCGGAGGATCCGCCCGCAATCTTTACCGCGTCCCGACTTTTTCCCCGTCTCCCCCGGCGCCATCCGGCCGTCCGGATTTATCCTTCGCTCGCGCCGCGAAATTACGCGTCATTATCAGAAGAGCAGAAGGAAGGCAAGAAACTTTGCTCCGCTCGCGCACCCTTTGACAATAAGCCGAGCCGCCGACTTGAGCCGCCGTCCGACAATGAGTCGACAACGAGCTCGCAACTTTCCTCGTCGCGCCGCTTTGCCGAGGGACTCCCCCGCTCTGATGGACAGAGAAATAGAGAGAGAGAGAGAGAGGCTCGTTTGCGCGTAAGGAGAAAGGAGGGGAGGAGGCGGGGCGGGCCCCATAGCGAAAGCGGATTTTCAATGCGAAACGACGGTCGAGAGGGACGGTAATCGTCTTACCGGACGTTAAAAATCGTCGTCCGCCCGGACGGCGGCGCGTTACCGGCGCGAGTTCCGGCGAAAGTTTCGGCAAAGCATTATTCGAGACGCGAGACTTGAATCCTGCGACCGGCGCGATCCGCTCCATTGTTGCTAGCCGGTTGACCGCGCGATGAGATATCCTTTGTGGTCGCAAACGGCGGCCGCGAAAATGGCACGAACGGCAGCGAATTTGGCAGCCGGTCTCTTCGAGCTTGGGAATCCGCGCGGACGAGGTCGGCGACAGCTGACTTCCTTACCTTGCCGCAGTTCATGTATTCCACGGCGGTCTCTCTGAAGAAGAAGTAGACGAAGTCTCCTTGGGACATGGAGCTCACGAAGTTGGGCGCTGCAATTAAAGGGAATACGTAAGTCATCATCGCTAGGGTGCTGTCGGGCGGTGAATTTCCCGAACAGATAAACGAGCGTAATAACGAGCGACTCGTTTAAAAACCGCAGCTTCCGCTCGGACAAAACGAGCGAACGCCGCCTTCGCTCTCTACAATCGTGGCTAATTAGTCGAGCATCGACCAGTATCATCCACCCCTATCGAGAATTACGCGCCAACCTCGTCCACGCCGTCGCTGAGGAAGCAACGAACGCGAGGCGACGGCCTTCTCTAAGCGTTTCCTAGGGAAACGCGCGTACATCCGGCGTGCGGTAACTTCCGTCGTCAATAAGCCGGCTACGCGTAAAGGGCCCCCTTTTATTTCCTCTCGGTTATTTCAACGCCGTCGCGCCCGGTAAAACAACGAAGACGCCGACGCCGCCGCGTCGCGGTTTCGCCGTCCCGGTCCGCCGCCCGATAAAGTGGGAAAACTTTATCGATTTATTAACTTGACAGGGTTTTCATAAGCTTCTTAGGATTCATAAAGTAATATTAATCTCGCCGTGCCACGTAGGTATATCCCGAACGACCCGCCCCATAAATTCTCGCTTCACCCAAGCGCTCGGCAAGAGAATGAAAGCGACAGAGAGAGAGAGAGAGAGAGAGAGAGAGAGAGAGGGGGGGGATTGCTCTCCCTCCGCTACCCTTCTCTCATCACACTCCTTCGCTCTCTATCTGCCGCCGAGTCGTCCCTTCCTTTTCCGTCCTTTCGTGTCCGCCTCGCGTTTAACTGCATCAGCGTCGAGACGCTGCGCCGCGGAAAATCTGCGGTGCAGGGGGTCGGCCCTTCTTCCCGGGAAAGAAGGTCCTCATCGTCGTCCTTCCCCGCCCGCGAGCGATCAGGAAGAGGAGGCCCTCCCTGTCGGGGTGCGCGCCCTTACGTCCGCATTTCCGGATTGCGGAACCATCCGTCCGTGCATTTTCGATTCGCGACTCGCCGGGAGACGAACGGGCGAGAGGGGAGAGGGAGAGGCGACGTGGGCTGACGGCGGAATAGAATTGAATTTTCGACGGACGGAGGGAAAATCAATATTGTCCAACGGACGGAGAAACTTGATTAGCGCTCTCGTACACCGTTCAATTAAAATACCCCAACCGACGACGACGACGACGACGACGACGACGACGACGACGACGACGACGACGACGATGACGCCGATGACGATGACTGGAGGGCCCAGTTTCCGCGTCCCGGGCAAAGTATCAATTTTAACGCCGCGACGACTGAGGCGGCACTTTCGAGTCGCGCGCAGCCAGTTTTTAATTTATTAGATCCAGCGAAGGACGAAAATGGAGAACGTCCCGCGGAATGTCCCTCGAAAGGAAGGAAACGCAGAGAGCAAAGAGGTCTCTGTCCGCGAGGTCCACCGTGTCCACGGCACGTTGATTAAAATCGTGTTTAGCCCTCCGTTAAACGGACGGGAAAAACGTATGGCTCGTCGCGCGCGCGCGCGCGCACGCGCACGGGTGCGATATTAAAATCGCGCGAGCTCCGGAGACCGCGTGATTCGCATTTCATCGGGATACTCCATCAATAACGGTAGTCAATTAAAAATCAAATAATCGCGCCGTCACACGATACATCGCGCCCTCGTACGTACGATATTACGGCGCAACTGGAGCGTCGTACAATTTCGGGGGTGAATTTCGAGCTGACGAGCGACCGGGCGTTGTTCCGTCGTCGTTATACGAGGCCGGAAGATCCGCGGAATAATTTCGAGCCAAGTACGACGAGAAGTACGGACAGAGAGGAAGAGAGAGAGAGAGAGAGAGAGAGAAACAGGGCTTACGGAATCACGTGCACGCACAGTTAATCTCGGAATTACAGCGAGTGGATTAGAGACACCGGCAGAGCGGTGGATCGCGGCTCGATCGCGCGACATTTCCGAATAATTTCCGCCGGAGGGGCGGATTCGCAAAGTCGGCACTTCGGCCGAGGGCCGAAATTGGCGTGTAAATATTGAAAGGAACTCGCGGCTGGACTTTAACGGACACGAACACGCGCATTGTGCGCGCATCTCGCGACTTTCGAGCCTTCGCGGTCGAGCGCCGCCACGTGGACGCCGACCGACCGGCGCTCGACGTCGCGTCGACGTCGCGATTGACGCGATAATCGCGACAAGTTGGTCAATGACGACGAAACGACAATCAACAGTGATTGAAGCTGCACGCGGGAACGACACCGGCGATTTCTCGAAGCCGCTCTTCGAAAGTTCCGCGCGACCCTCGCTCGCTCGCTCCGTTCCTTCCAGCCCTGTGCAGCCCTTCGGCTCTTCCGCTTTATAATTTAACTGATAACGCTCGCTTCACATCGGCTAATCGCGATTCATCTACCGACAAAGTCCCGAGCAAGTTTGCTTCGATAAAGTTGGCTACTTTAAACAAATGCGACTATTGCTTCGTTCCTCCGAGAAAAGTTCGGCGCGGCTGAATCGAGCGCCGATACGGAGCGCGCAAGTTTCGAACGAGCAGCCGGTAATTACGAGGCAACGATTGCATTAATAGGATATCGTCTTGCGAGCTGTTACGTCGCGAGTTCACCGTCTTATCGTCGTCTGACCTCACGTGCCCTCCGAGATGACTGTCGCGGCGAGCCCGCCGACCGGCTCGTTCGGAAACGACGAAGAAGCATCGACTCGCAGAGTTGAAAGCAGAGTCTCGTGCGGTATCAACGTTTCCGGAATCAACGTTTCGAGTCGCCGCGTTGGAAACGCTTCGCCGCTACGCGCGCGCGCGCGCGCGCGCGAGAACGTAATCTACTCGGGCCGCTCGGATGGAAATTAATATCCAGAGAGTCGCGATCATTAACCGCCGACTTCGAACCGCACTCGTCGCCGTATCGAATTAATGGCGGGAGCGCGCGGGAATGAAAATTGATATCCCGAGTTAAGCGGCGGACTTCCAGCGTGAATCGGCATGACGCGATCATCCGGCGCGATCATCAATCATGAGTGAGCGCGGCGGATCGGCGCTTCATCTCGCTCGCTCGCTCGCTCACCGTTCAGACTCATCGAGTCGTACTGCTCGGTCTGCAGCGGCTCCCTGTAGATGATGGGGTCCATGCCGGCGAAATCGGCGACCGTGCCGGTGTACAGCTCGCCGTCCACGTAGACGAAGGTGCTGTTGTGCTGGGGGTCGTAGGGGCACCGCGCCTGGCCGCCCTTCTCCTTCACCATCGAGTAATTGCCCGCGTGCACCGTGTAATCGCGGCACATCGGCTTGAAGGCGTTCGTGGCGCACACGAAGAGGTTGCTGGAGCCGGTCTTCACCAGGATGCGAATGTAATTCTGGCAGTTCTCCTCGGGCGTGCCCTTCACCACGCACATCTTCACGTCGTTCTCCGTCGAGTACCAGGTCAGCCTCTGCTGCTCCGTCAGGTCGGTCAGGCTGAGGTTGTGCACGAGGTTCCTGAAAACGATTCCCACCTGAGATGGTCTTTCTCTTTTCTTTCTTCACGTTCTGGAAAGCAAGCGAGACGAGACGGCTGCGAGCGCGTTCGCGCGTTCGCGTGTCTCCGGGAATGTCGAGAATTTGCAAGGGGCCTCGGGAGGGGGGAGACGAGGCATGCGTAGAGCGCGGGGAGTTTTGTGCCCCTCATCGAGACGCGGCCATGCATCTTTTCACGGAAGGGAAGTTTAGCAGCAGAAAGGGACAGAAGGGAGGAGAAGGACACGGAGCTACATGGTGCATCTTTTCTTCATTAAATCTTCCTTACACGCGATTGAGATACAATCGGATTCCAGATGGAAGATGGTCGATGTCGATATCGATATCGGCGTTTCGCGCTCGCGGCGAGCGAGCGAAGGATATGCTGACGCATATTGAATGAAAGAGACGAGACGAGTCGAGTCGAGTCGAGTCTCGCGCTGGAAATTCAACGACACATCTTCGAGGGAGAGAGAGAGAGAGAGAGAGAGAGAGAGAGAGAGAGAGAGAGAGCGAACAGCTTCGCGGCTTAGCCGGCGAGAGGACGTTTCAAAGTTTCGACAAACGATTAACTCTTCTTCGCTGAGCAGCCGGCGGTATGCTTGGAAGAGCTGCGCTTTAAAGGGGAGAAGAAATTCCTCGCAGTCGATCGATCGCGGATCTCGTTGGCCGAATAATCGCGAGGCAGTAACGAGCGAGAGACGAATTCTCGCGTCACTCGCGACGCTGGCACAGATCGACCGAGCAATTAGCGTAATGCGATCGATAACGAGCCGAGCGAGGATACGTATCGGGCTTCATTGACGCACAATGCGCGTTTAATCCGCGCGCGACCTGATTATCGCCGCCTCCGTTTCTGGCGCGGGATTCGGCGCGCGCGAGCGAGAGAGAGAAAAAGGGGGAACGCTAATCGATGCACGGGGTGGAGGGCTGGCACAATCGGTTCGCTCCTGAATACGTTCCCTAATGACAGGATCCGAGGGCCAGGATTCTTATGCGCGCGATCCGCAATCATTTCGCATTGTACGCGGCCAAAGGCCGGCATTGAGGCTGCTCTGTCCCGCCGATGGGCGCAATTACGGTATTCTTGCGCGGGGTTCTTGCGGCGAGCAGTCTTACGTAACGATCCGTTAGGTAATCCGCGTTCCGCGACTTTACGCCGTCCACGATCGTTCACGTCGGCGATCGATCGAACTGCGGTGCCGCAGTCGCGATAATGTGACATCTGTCGTTCGACGTGATTAATTATCTCATCACGGATAGCGCTATATAATAATTTAATTATGCATATCGAACGAAATTGCTTGTTTATTATCCGTTGGCGAACGGAACGCGCGGTGAATTGCAGCATCATAAGGATATTTTTCGAAAGCCGAGTGCGCCCGTTTGACGCGAATTAACGCGCAACGTCCTACATCCGCATTGACACGCTGATTTCCCTATAATGAATATTGTATAATAAAATTATAATGAAACTTGAAACAGTATATACGCGGTGCCGATTAATAATGCATTTTGAAGATTGTATGTGACACGATTAGCAATATCGCTGTCAAACAGGAAATTCGTAATTATTTAACGATACGCCAACACGAATCCATGGCGATTTACCCGTAATTAATTCCCGCGATTAAAACGACCGTCATTCCCGTTAGCGGAATCCACGCGTTTCGACGGATTCGCTCGCGACATGCCCGCAATTGAAACGAAAACTTTCGCTTTTCCCCGGGAATCGTCTCTCTCTCTCTCTCTCTCTCTCTCTCTCTCTCTCTCTCTCTCTCTTAATCGGCGCGCAAACCGCGCGCGGCGGCTTTGATCGCGAGCGCGCGGAATCGAGCCGACCGGATCGGAAAGAAATGCCGTCCAGTCGGCGAGTACGAGATTTATAGTGACATTACGGTAAAATGAATTACATGAGGCAGGAGTCATGCTCAAAGAGTAAACTTAAATCTGTGTATCCATCTGCGCAACTGCGGAATCGAATTTGACAAAGGCAATAAATTGCAGGATAAAGACAAACGTGGAGAATTCCAACTTCCTTTAAAGGGGATCGGAAAAGCGACCAAAGGACGAAGAAGATCAATCCAGAATCCGGAGGAATGCGGGCGATGAACAGCAGGCTTTTAGCAGGTTAAATTCCAAGTTCCTGCGCTCGAGTTAAACCGTCGGGTGACGCGGTTGGGGGGACAGGGTGCGTCATGTGCGGACATCTTCAGATGTCGAAGAGCTCGTAAAGACAAGAGCGCAATGTAGCGACCTTCGTGGGAAAGCAGCGACAGGGGTTTCCCTGCGAGGCAAAATGCCAACTCCATAAACCATCCAGAACAATAACAACAAAGCTGGATAGTAAAACGTAATGAGATCGCCTCGTGGAACCACTGGGAGCGAGACTGAAGAACAAATAGAAGAACAAATAAAAGAGAAAAGAAGAAAAGAAATTGCGTAAGACACGCACGCGCAAGGTCCACCCACGTGGATCGCCGCGTCGATCTCCGGCAGACGCCGGCGATGATACGAGATGGACGAGAGCGTGGGAGAGGCGGAAGAAACGGAGGGGGAGGGCGTCGGGGGCGGCGGATGAAGAATAAGAAGAAGCGCGGGAAGAAGCGGCCCTTTAATTAAAGCACTCGCTCCAAATGAATCCTCTATTTACCTTCCGCCGACCAGAAGGTAGTTCCCGTCTCTGAGCACCAGCCGAAAGTAGTCGGTGTGCGTCTCGTTCCCCGTAAACCGGAACACATCCTCCGCACCTGGAAAAGAGAAGCGAGAAGGGGGGAGGGATTAGTTTTTGTTCGGCACTGCGGAGAGAACGGAATCACCTTATTCCGTCTAATTAGCCGGACAGGGGCGGTCGTCGGCGTCGCTCTTTTGTGACAGGTCGACGTCGGCCATCGCCCGCAAACCCGGCAAGCCCGGAAGTCGGCCTTAATAAGCGTAATAAGTTTCCTTTTGACCACGGCACCGATGAACAATGCCGATCGATCGCCGGCGAGTCAAGCGCGAACGAGCCCCCGCGCTTCGAGCCCGCGGCTTCTGGTTCTTAGAGGCCGCGAGAAGAAGCCGAGGACGCCTTCGTTATCCGTTAATTATCCGCCCGAGCGTTATTACTCGCGGGACTCGCGACGACGTCTCGCTGGATTCCCCGGATCCATCCCCGGTCCATCAGGATCGATAGTCGCCACGCGTCGTTCCGGCTTAGACTCGCCGATCGCTTCCCGTTACTCTCGCGCCTTCCGGGACAACTAAATATCCGCGAAGCGGATCGACCACATCAGCGAACGCTTCGTCGGAGTGCCGGAGTGTAATAAGCAGGAATTTCCTGGCCAATCGATGCCGATCGCAGCAATCTCGAATCGGAATACTGCACGCGATTCGTCGCTGCCGTTGCAGCGAGACGGCAAACGCGAACGAATCGTTAACGACATTAACGTCACGTTGCGGAAGATCAAGCACGAGAGGGATCTTGCTTGCCGAAATGTATCTCCGAGCGCTTATTTAACTTTTCTTAAACAACAGAGAGAGAGAGAGAGAGAGAGAGAGAGCAGGAAACAGGACGTTGCAACGCAACAGTTTCGTTTCGCAAAAGATCGAATCGATTCACCATTAAATTAATTTCCAGATGCAAAGATATGAATATTGAAAAAGAATTGGACTTTTTCCTGGCATCGCGCGCGCGCGCGCGCGCGAGTATCCGATGCGTTGTTCCACGATCGATCGTTTCTTCCTTTCACCCTCACTCTCTCTGTTTCTCTTCTATCGGCCGATCGACGCGGGAGTGGGCCGTGGGGCCAATAATTAAAAGAGCAATTATCAGACGATCCCACATCCCGACGTCGCTGAAGGACGCGGACGAGCGGCGTGACGCATCCGGCGATTCAGAGATAGCCGAGAGGAGCTGAATCAGCGGGCTGAATCCTCGAAGCGGAAACATCTCGTCGCTGCCGCGCGAGATACACGGCCGGATCTCCGATTGATCGCGACACGATCGCGCGGCAAACGCGAGCGCGCTCGTGTAATCTAGCTAATTACGGCGCATTTAAATGTGATTAAACGGCCACATTTGTATCTCATTTATCGAAATGCGAATGATAATTATTCCGGCCCCCGCGCATTCAACTGCCACTCAATGTCAACCGCTGGACCGCCGCCGCCACCCGCCTCCCCGCTCACCCGCCAGCCCGCCTGATTTATGTAATTCAAGTCACGGATGTGCGCGTCGCGACTGTCGGTTATGCCCTCGGCGCGATAGCATCGCGGGGAGGGAGAGGAGGATGAGGACGGAGGGAGACGTTCGTTAAATAATATCTAGAGCGAGCACGTCGCGCGCGCGCGCGTCGATCGTTCTAAAATGTTATTTAACAAATATTTGCGCAGTCGCGCCGCGCATTAATCGCTCGTGTGTTTGCCGCGTGTGTACGCGAGCGATTACGCGTCTCGCTTCCTAACGGAAAACATTTCCTCGGGAGCGCGGACCTCCCGCTCCCGGCCTCGTCAACGCCAATCGATTTCAATGACGGAAAGTGCGCCCCCGTGTCCGGTGCATGCAATTTGGGTCAGAGATGCAGCCGGCACTGCCGGCGCTGCCAATGAACGGATGCAATAGCGGGGCGGGAGCATTATCGGAAGCATCATACGTCTTGCCGTGGAAACGAATTAACGTCATGTTGCCCGGGCGTTACGTTCGCGCCGCTTGACCGGGCGAGGTATGCAGAGAAAGAGAGAGAGAGAGAGAGAGAGAGAGAGAGAGAGAGAGAGAGAGAGAGAGAGAGAGAGAGAGAGAGAGAGAGAGGAGAAGAAGCCAGATGGACGGGCATCTAGCTGATACAGCGAGGCCGAGGGAGGCCCGACGTGTACACAGGGCGGGCAAGAGGAAGGATCGACGGCTTGGCCGGATGGGGGCCTGCCCCCGTCCTCCCATCAGCTGTCCTCTTTCTCTGATTGCCTCCGAAATTAAACGAGCCGAGTAGCGTGTCCCGTAGCTCCCATCGGCTCGCTCGGTTATCGCTTTCCGAAATTAGCCGCTCGAATCCAATCGCCATCGCGAGTCGCGCGTGCTCACGGACGATTCCCCAGGGCGGCCCAGCGGCGGCCCGCTAGGGGATTTTTTGGACTCGATGGACTGTTCGGACGCGCGACCGATCGACCGATCAGAGACGCGATCCCGCAGAAATGCACGAGACGCCGCGAAAGCTCGCGCCGATCGCGCCCGACCGAGAAAGCCATCGATGTCGCGGAATCGAGGCTACTACTGGCGTTCCCCCGCCATGTGGTTACTAAAGACGCGTCCGCATCGAGGTCACGAGTGGTCACAGCTCCCGTGCCGTGGGTCGCGTCCGTGTCGTCGAAGGTTCGCGAGAAACGAGATTTCCTGCGAAGAGTCGTCATCGCCGATCAGAAAGGACACGCGATACGCGAGACAGCCTCCTCCCCTCCCCCTATTAGAGAGCTCGTCTTCCTTTCTCGGCGTCCTTTTCGCCGGTGATCCGGCTCCTTTTGTTCCGCCGCCGTCCGACCGGCGAGCGCTGCAACTTGCGCTGGATCTGCCAGCCATTTGCGGTTAACGTCAAGTTTCCAGCCACGGGAAGAGGCGCCCCGATATTCGTGAAAGCCGATACAAAATACAAGCCGCGGACACGTATCGGCTTTCGCACCGCTGCGTCGCACAAAACGGGGCACAAAAACTTGCATCGCGGTGGCGCGCTGGCAGGCTCCGGAGATCAACCCCGGAGATGGCTGCCTGCCTCGTTCATAATTACTCGCAAATCATTATTCCCGCCCGTTAGCCCGATCCGAGGAGGGAGGGTCGCCGGGAATCGTCGCCCTTGATTCTGCGAGATCGCATCTCTCGCAAGGCGAGCGCGCTCGTGAATTTAATAACGATCCTCGATCGACACTTGGCCGACCAGAGCGTGATACGCTCGGAGATGCTTGATCGTTTCGCGACGCTTGTTCGTGGAATGCTGAAAAATTGACCAAAGTCGATTTATCCGCTGCCGCCGCCGGCTCCCCGGGGGGRGGGRGGGRGGGRGGGAGGGGGAGGGGAGCCCGCCCTCGGAAATCGCGTGTATGAGTTTCCCCGGGGCCGAGGGCCGCGATTCGAAAATATTGAACGCGTCCGAACTTACTTGCGACTCGCCCCGTCAAACTTGGCGCATCCAACTTGCACGAGAGAGCGCGCCCCCGCCATGCGACGAGAAGCCGCCACCGTGGAAGCGAGGGCGGCATATTTATTGCGCGCCACGGAGGGGGAGGCGAGGGGGATTTTGATTCGGTTGTTTCATCGGCAGAGGAGCGAGGGAAGGGGATGGGGAAGGGAATGTAAACGATAGCGTGCGAGTGTCCGTGACTGGCGGCGGGCGGATTGCTTATCGGGGAAGACGGAACGGCGCGCGTGAAGCGCGGCGCTTAAACGCACGAACGTGCCGGATCGGCCCACTCCTGCGTGTCGACGTCGATCAACGCGCGGACGTGTACGCATCTTCCGTCAGTTAATCCTGACTGACGCGGAACAGCGCGCGGTTGCGCGCGTTCATCCAACGATGCGGCCGAGATTTGATTCGCTCAAGATTGGCAGTCGCATGTGGCGGTCGATGGTCGCTGGGAGAATCGCGGACGGAACACATCGCGGATTGCTCGTCGACAGACCGATTATCCTGGTTTCCCCTAAAAGCCTGATTCTGGGGGAAATGTCGACGGTGGTCGAGCAATTAAAGTAAATCGGAATTAATTGGGGATCTCTGCAGGATCGTCGGTAATCACCGCAAGTCAGCCGCGCGTCCTCCAACGTCCAAAGCTAAAAATTGGATTAAAAATTTCCCTCGGCTTTTAAGCCAACGAAATTAAAATTATGCATCCCCGCGCGCCGATCATTTCGTCACGCCGCAGCGGTCCTCGTCGTTTCCCCATCCGCGTTTTCGTCTGGTTTCCAATCAGCCCGCGAAATCACCGCTGCCGCGACCGCTCGCACGGCAGAAGCTTCTTGTCTGGCTTCGTCAATGCGATCAACAATTTCATAGAATCGCCGGAGATTTTAGCGGGCATTATTGACACCGCAGTCAGCACGAGAGTCCCGTCACGTGCCGATCCGAGCACGCGTCAACGCGCGCGCGGGCAACGCGGGGGGCCTAATTTCCGACCTCTCAGCGGTGTGCCAATCGTGATCGCGTCGATTGGCGGCCATCGACTCTGCTCTCGCCCTCGAAAGGGCGGATTATCCCTCGCGTGGTACGCCGCACGAGCTGCTCCCCTCGCTGTCTCGCGCCGCCGAGTGTCATTAAAGTCTCGCACGTGGCTGGGGTAGGCCGGAACCCCGAGCCGGGCCATTATTTTTTAACGTCTCCCTCCGACGCGATGCTTCTCGCTGATGGCTTCTCGCGCACGGACGACGGCGAGAATCGGAGTTTCGGATCGCGGAAAGCGTCGATCGCGACGCCGGCAGCGTTGTTGCGCTAACGCTTTACTGCGCAAACTGCGTCTTCGCCGTGGCTAAGCCCTGCTAAGCGGGGAGTCTCGCGGCGGTGGGGCGGGGGGRGGGGKGAACGCGGCTCCTCCGAAACTCATTCGAGGCTCAGCGCGAATCTCGCGCCAGTTTCGCGATCTCGCGCGCGGGCATCTTTACCAAAGAGCGGGCAGGGGGGGGGAGGCGGCTGGCTGTTCCCCCCTTTATCCCTTTAGAATCCGAATTTTTGCGCACTCCGATTGCGGAGTGCGGGCGAAATAAAAAAAACTCCTGCCGTGGAATTCTCATTGCTCGCTACGCCTGGAATGCTCCCTTACGCGCGCGCGAGGCAACACGCGGCTTGCCCCCCCCCCCGCGCCGGGATGATCCCAGGAGGATCTGGAAGCTGGACGACGGACTGGCGGTCGAGGGAAAGGTGGATGAAAAATTCGAATCGACCGAGGGTGGCTTTCCCGCATGACGCGGCACTAGGCGACACAATGACGTATATATATTTATATATATTTACGTCGACGTGGACCTTCTTCCCCCGCAAGGGATCCGCGATCTCCTCCGTTCAAAGTTCAAAGTTCATGCAGCTTGAGACGGTTATAGCTGCTCTCTAACCTAAGCGAGAGCGATTGGAATTAAAACGGAGCTTGATAGAACAAAGTTGATCCGGCATATCGGATTACGCGCCTCCGGAATATCCCGTAGATTTATTTCCGGCAAGAACAAGTCGCAGATCCTCTCGACGCGATCTCTGCTCTCCGCGAGAGCAACGAGGTCGATAGCGGATAGCGGGATAGCTCCGTTACTTCCCGGGGAAATAATTATCCGCGACGCGGCGGGTGCGGCTAACGAGGAGGAAGCCATCTCTCTCGCCGAGTTTCGCAACTAAGAAAGGAATGCGCGAGAGGATGCCGCCTCTTGTCCGAGATGGATTCCGCGAGTAATGACGGATTCGGGACACGTCCGTGTTCGGGGGCGACGAGTGTCTCTCGATTGCGTCTCTCGTTAGCGAGAGCGTAAACTCGGCGAGGAGAAGAAGAGCGAATGACAGTGCATGACCGCTCGCGGGTAACGCAGGTTCTTGACCCTTGGACTTACCTACGAATGCAAAAAAGCGCGTGTTAAGGTTTTGTCTGGATCATCTCTGGTTCTTGGACAGTTTTCGACGTAAACAACTTATATCTCGAAACTTATCTCGAGTATGAGTCGCAAAGCCAAGGGATCAAGTCGCAATCGTTGCCGAAACGAAGAAAGATCGTTGTCGTTCGCTTACAACGAACGATCCTTACAAGAATCAGTGTCCTCAGTGTCTTTCCAGAAGCCAGAGGCAACGGTCGCACATTTGTTATTCAGTTAGAGCGAGTATCCAAATATTGCAACTGTTAACTTGTTTGACGATTAAAGGAGCTTGTTTTGTTTTCTACGACTCTCATTTGTGCTGAACACACTCTCTCGAACCGGCAATAAATAAATGTATGTTGGTGTTACGCGAGATTATCGAAGACGCGTTAACAGCGCGATTGTTCGGCGATTGTTTCTATACACGCGACAATACGCGCGAGTCATCAAAGTCATCGGCGGACACAGATATTTAGATTTCCCAGCAGCAGCAGCAGTAAACAAAATTCTACTTGCGTCGTCTAGCTTCTCGCTTCCACTGCCTTCCTTCCATTTGTCACGATATTAAAGCACGATATTAAAATTGTTACGTGTATAATTATTCGATCCAGACATTGCAGAGAACTGGATTGTGCGAATAAAGAGATGTGGTCAGGAATAGTTTTGTTATTTAATATGGGAATTAGGATAATAAATTGATCGTACAATCAATCGAACGTCGATAGATCGCAGCTGCAAACGCAGCCGCAAACGCGGAGCGTTCAAAGCTAGAGTGGTCTGCGGTCAAAGGATTGAGGGCTTCCGTGACATCCGTCCCTCTCTCCTGCGGCAATGGTTGAATCTGCCACACTTGCATCTCTGCACAAGCCGGCCATTTCTTTTACAAAGGTACGAGAATTCAATAATCGAGATGGGGAACGTAAAAGACGCGAGAATAGACGAAAATAGAAAGCGCGGGAAGGACAGTGATGCGCTGGGAAGCGGATCTCGAAAGCAATTCGACTTGCTTTTAAATTAAACACGCGACCGTAATGACGCGGTTCTTTCCGATAAAGGGAGATTACTCTCCACGGAACCGGAATCGGAACCGGTATCGTCGGCATCGAGCGCTCGCTCGGAACGTTAAAGCTCGGCGTCGTCGCGCCGATGATTCAACGTCGGCGTGAGGAAAGAGAGGAACAACAACGGAATTGGATGACAAATCGGAGCGGATTCGGTCGAAATAATAAAAGCGCGAGATCGCATCGTTTCCCGGATTTCCCCGGGGATTCGCGGCTCGTCTTAATTTCCCGGAACGATACCGCGCGCGCACGAACGGAATCGCGAAAGCATCGAGAGAGCGCCGCTTCGGTCCGACCGGGGAGATTTCTTAGCGCGCTATTTGCCTCCCGGAACGTAACGTTTGCGTGCGCCGTAAGATTTACGCGCGTCGAACTGCATTTTCCGTTAGGCGGTATTCCGTCTCCGCGTGAGAACCGGAGGTTTACTGCTGGGCGTTACCGCAAGCAGCGGTGCTCGCCGTGGAATAGCAAAGAAACGCGTAGCGTGCAGCAATACGAAGCGAGTTCGGTCCGACTCGGCATTCATCGCGCGTTTCCGCTGCCGCCGGCGAGTCGCGAGAAATCTAGACGATTCGACGAGAGAGATGTCATTCGCGCGATCGGCAGCGGCGCGCGCGGACTTGCGCTCGTGAGGTGAGCGAATCGGAGCGATTCGAGAAACTGCAACCGGACTCGGCGATAAAATCGGAATCGCGGCCGCTCGAGACGACGTGATTTTTTACTCTTTATCCCGAAGCGTTTATCCGCGGACGGAGATCGTTGCTCGATCAACAGAAATAGAGAGAGGGAGACGAGAAGGAAAAACAGGGAACACCCGTGCGGAAGCTAAATATTTTAGTGTTCGCCGGTCGCGTTCCGCAGCGCGCTTATTTTCAATACGTTTCCGGCTGCCGCGCGTATTACTCTCCCGAGAGATACGAGGGGGAAGGGAAAGACAGAGCGAGAGGGAAAGCGCTTGGCATTAATACCGCAAGCGGTGCGTTAAATTTCGCGAAAATGACGAGAAACGCGAGCTGGATGTTTCGATAAAAAAAAAGGAAAGAAAAAGAAAACAGAGAAAGGAAGCAAGAAAGAAATGAGGAGGGAGAAGGGAGGAAATAAAGAGCGGGAGAAATTATTTATCGCGGATTCTTTGCGGCGAGTGTTTCCTCGACGTCGAGTTATTTCGCGGTTGCGTTTAGCTCGCTCGCTCTCCCTCCCTCTCTCTCTCTCTCTCTCTCTCTCTCTCTCTCTCTCTCTCTCTCTCTCTCTCTCTCTCTCTGTGATCGCTCCTCGCTCCAGGGAGGACGGCGCGGCTGTCTTTAGGAAACTTGCTGGAACGTCATTCATAACTGACGAAGTTGCCCGGATAATGCATAAACGCCGCGCCGACGCTGGAAAGTGGAGCGTCGCGGCGTTTCGCCGGTCAGCGGCAGCCGGAAGCGCGGAAACTTAACGGAAGTCCGCCCGTTGAAAAATAATTCGCAGAGGGTGAACCTCTTCTCCCTTCGGTGCTGTCCTCCTTTCTTCTCCTTCGCTCGAAGCTTTCCCGCACTTCGCGTAATAACCCTGTTTAACGGCGCCGCGACGTGAAATATGCCCCCGTCTCATTTGCGCCGCTACGCTGGAAACGGGAGAATATTTTTTCCCTTGCMCCCCCCCCCCYCCTCCCCCGCCTCGCCTCGCTTATTTGCCGAGCGCGCGCGTCGGCGTGATGCATCTCGTTCGTTGCGTCCGGGTGAGGAGCGAGAGATTGCGGGCGGGGGGGGGGGGAGTCCTGCCGCTTCCGCGCGAGTTTTCAGCTGCGGCATTTGTCCGCGTCCGCCTCGCCCCCGAGCCGAAGGCCAGGGGGAGGGGAGGGGGGAAGGAGGAAGGGAGAGGAAGACGGTGTCTATCGGAGCGCGCACTGCGAGCGAGACTCGCTCGTCATAGCGAGTCCCCTCTTCCTCTCTCCTCCATCGACGATCTTCGTCGCGGATATCGCGCGACCTGTCCGATCTCGCTGGAACTCACTCGGCGAGCGCCAACCGTGGACCACCGCCGAGAGCGGTGTGAGCTTCCCATTCCGTTGTCGAGGAGTCAGCTGACGAGCAAGACGGCGAAAGTTGGGGCGCGGTTTGCGCCACCGACGCTAACGAAATCAATTGGCGGTATCCACTGACTGTGGCGGTATCCTCCGATCTCGGGACGTGTATCGAGTCTCGCGGGTAAGCCGAGCCGAGCCGAGTCGAGCGACGTACGTTGCGCCGGGCGTCACCCGATACGTACCGTGCCACCGAATCGCGTATCGAGTTAGGTAAGTGGATTTCTCGCGTCGATACATCCGCGTTACATAGCATTGCACTCCCTGCCCTCCCCTCTTTCTCTCTCTCTCTCTCTCTCTCTCTCTCCCTCGTTGTAGCCTCCCGCCCGTGGCGGGAAGGAGAGTCGCTGGGCCAAATTGAGCCACCTAGCGCATCGGCCGCGCTTGTATCCCCTCCCCTGTCCTCGCACCGTTGATCCTTCCATCCTTCAGCGAGGTCGTCGCGAAGAAGAAGGAAGGAAAAAAGGGAGGAAAGGAGAGAGAGGAGTCACAGGAACGTCTCGGTGTAACGCGCATGTCCGCTGCCGGCGATGTTGCAAGGCACCCCTCCCCTCGAAGACTCCCCCCGCCCCACCGCGCGCGCTTACGCGTTGCCGTTTCGCTAAGTAGCCTGGGAGACGCGGGGCGCAGGGAAAAAAATGTTGCCGCGACCGTCTCGCGAGATCAATTCGCGAAAGTTGCGAGTGCGAGACTCGTATTAGAGGCGACGCGACGCGTCAATGCGCGCGCTTACGGGTAATTCCTGCTTAATTACGCGTTCCCGTCCTGCGGAATCCAATTCGAGCCGATAGCCGAGAGTCACGCGCTTGAAAATGTTCCAAAAATGTTCCGCTTGCGCGCCGAGTATCGTTACAAGATTGCGCTTCCGGATTTTTTCGACAAGGATTCCTCGCTTCTCTCAGCGCGCCTGGAGATGCGACTGATTCACGCTTCCGTTCGATGTCCCGCTGCGAACGGTTCCGGCAGTTTGTCACTGTCCCAAGCGATAATAGTTGGCGGACCGGTTTTCTGAATAAATGATAATCACTCGTCGCATGTATCGATAACGACTGGCGCTCGTCTATCGATTCCACTATGGAACGAAGCGGGCTTCGCGGTGGCTGCCGCGCCGCGGTAGGATTTTTCGCGTGCCCTTTGACGGGTCTCGGTAAGCCTCGACCACGATTTGCATTAATTGGCAGACCGCAGACCATGAATTGTTTGTTTGAAACTGACATCCGCCCGATCCGGAGTGCGGATTAACGCAAATGTCGAATTAATCATTCAAATCGTACGCGGGAGTGTTCACCGGACACCAAGGGGACACCAAGGTAGCAGTTAATTAGGATCCTCGTGCGATTAAACGGGCGACAGCTCGCTTCTTTCCGCTCGCTTCGACTGTCCCCCGGCAGCATCGTCGAAGAGCAGCATCGTCATGCGAAGACGTCGAGAGAGCCCGATGGCCAAATCGGGCCACTCGCAGAACTGTGCAAACGCATTCGCCGTATCGATTAACCGACTGGCCCACGAATGCAGCAATTAATTCTAATCGGAATGGTAATTTTATCTGCATTCATTCGTTCCCCGTTATTATTCCTGGCCCGATATAATACGGACGCGCGCGACCAAGCAATCAGACCGGTAATATATTATACATGCCGCGCAGTTCATCGAAGCGCGCGGTCAATGCGTCGTCATTGATGGCCAAGCGCGTTACGCGCGTGTCCGCAAAAGTACCGGCAATTGAGAGCTCACCAAGCAGCGGAGACTAGCCCGGGGGCGGATGGGAGGGGAGGGGAGGGGAGGGGAGGGGGCCGACGGATTTTAAAGCGTCGGCCGACAAAGCGAAGCGTATCGGGATCGTCGATGAATAAATCTGAATGCGATTACGGACTGACGGTGGCTAATCCGATCGGCATAGTAATAATTTATGGAAATTGTACAGGTAAAATTTGCAGGACGGCAGGCGCGCATAGCCGGTAATTACGCCTAGCCGAAGTTAATTCGTCGGCAAATGAGCGGAGCGACCGGATTAGCGCGCGTGCGCGCGTCCGCGTGGGCGCGTAATCAGCGAAAACTTTGGTGAAAACGATGAGATTTTGCGGGGTCGTCGGACACGGAGGACCGCGGCGGCGGCGCATCGATCCCGGCGCGAGATACCGCGAGGATCGGATTTTCCCGCGATAAACGGCGGCGCGGGGAGCGGAGAGCGGAATTTCGCGCGAGATGCGGCGCCGGAATTAAACCAGCGACCGAAAGGGTCCATTACTTTTCCTTTCCTCTTGCCTTTCTTTCTCTCTTCTGGATTAATCTATCGGCGATCTATCGGCCCTTTGACCGAAGCTGCGGTGTCGCGAATACTCGCGTAATCTCGGTTAAGTCGAACGCGAATGCCGAGTCGGCGCTCGCGAGACGAAGCGCGATCGGTGCGCCAAACTTGCCGGATTGGTCTCCGCAAATGTCGAAAAGAGATCAACGAGCGAGCGCTCGTCTTTCTCACGATGCACGATTTGTCGCGAAGAAACGCGGATAGCCTCGATCGAGGCTCATCCGAAATCCAGAATGGCCGCGTCGAATGGCCGGCGTTGATGAGAGCAGGTACCCGCGGCGCGGCGGACACGCGCACGCGAAATCACGAGATCGGATTAATTGGATTCAGGCATCATTTCGTCGGGATGTCGCCGCGCGAGAACAAACTCCAAGAATCCCGTCGCCAATCCCAAGATCCCGCTTCTCGAAATTTCTCCTCCTCGATGCGCACAGCGCACGCACGCATACACATACACGTTACACGGACACCGGCAGATCTAATAAATTAATCGTGTCGACGTCACCGCCCTCGTGCCTCGTCGCATCTCGACGATCTATCATCCGACGTATCGTCGTTTTGAATCGATCGAGCGGCTCTCCCTCCCTCCCTCCCCCCTCCCTCTCTCCTTCTTTCTCACTTCTCACGCCGTTTTGGCAATCACGCGGGAAGAACCGATATGCGGGGATGAAGAGGACGACGCATGAGTTAACCTGCGGGTAGGTGACGAGAGAGCGCGTCCTCCCCTTCTTCAGCATCAAGGCGGGCGCGCCGAAATGTTGACGGTCACTTTTACGCGCGCGGCACGAGTGTTTGCGCTTCTTTGGCGAGCGAGGCGAGCCCTCGGGATCTCTCGTGGGCCTCCTCGAGGCGACAGCAAGCCGGGGGACGAGCGGGGGCTGAATGGCCGCGAACAGTCGCGTGAGCGACGTGAGGAGGCGAATGAATACGTAGAGGTTTGCTCGACAAGCGCGACAAACGCCACGTATCGCAGCGGCACGCTGCGAGATTCGCCCGAAGTACCCGAAGACTTGCCGATACGAGAAATTGGAAGGCCGATGGAGTTGGCGCGCGGATGATGCTCGACGCCGCTCCGTTTTCTCGCTAAACGGCAGACGGAGGCTGCCTGAACGCGAGTCTTCTCGCTCGTAACTCTATCCCGCCGCCGACATTCCACCAGCGAGCGAGTCCAGAACTCGGATTGCTCCCTGTGACACGTCACTTCCGGCGTTCTCGATTCCCGACACGATTCGTAAAAACGATCGTAAAAACGATCTCGCTCGCTCCGGCCAGATCTACGCCGAATCTCCATCGCATGATAGAAGAGGACAGAGCCGGTGGTGGGGGGGACAGTTCGAGATCGTTTTCCGGATGCGATCCATCGCGAACGGATACCAGGATCAGTTCGGCGCTCCTCGGGCCTCGACGCGGCCTGGAATCAGCGGCGCGAGGATCGTTTGCACTAAAGACTCCCGCCCGCCTCGGGGATGATACGCGGGTGCAGCAGGTGCGGTTGCGTGCGCGTTCCAGCTCGCTCGCTCGCACTTGCTCGCATCAACAAGTGGCATGCGAGGGACGACAGTTGATTCGCGCACAAAGGGCCGGCGATACTTTCATGACGGGCGAGTGCACGCGAGCACCGCCGATGGATATCGCGCTAGTCGCGCGTGCACACGTATGCATGCCTGCATGCGCGCGTGCGTGTGCGTGTACGACGCTTTCTCCGCGCTCGTAATCGATACCAGGTGCAATACAACGGGCGTATCCGGTTCGCTCGCCATCGATACCCACTTTCGGCCGAGCGTTCTTGGATCCGATATCCGCGGCCGCGGCTGCAGCGAACCGGAGAACAGCATCGACTGTCGCGGCGGCTGCGCGATTACATAAGCTGCCGGCATTTATTGAATCCTCGCCGCGCGACTCGCCCTTTCGATCGGAGATTGCGCGAGCGCGCTTCGAGATTTTACTTGCGAGCGAAATAACGGACCACCCAGCCGCTTAACTCGCGAGAGGCTAATGGCTCATCCGATAGCGTTCGCGTAAATTATCCGGCATTCGGTCCGAACTTAATCGGATAAACTCGATCTCGATTCTCGGATCTCGTGGTCGGATCAAGCCAAAGTTTCGATGCGAGCAGTTCGGCTGCTGCAGAAACAACGACAGGATAATCCAATCGGTCAAGTTGATCGCGCGCGACGATGCAATCATCTCCGCGATGCGTCAGAGGGAACCTTTTAATGCAATCATCAATGATTGCGAACGGGACACAAGCTTTGGGACACAAATCGCGAGTATTCTCTCCTTTGCTCCGTCGAGAATCTCTTATCGATGCCGACACTCGGCGTGTCTCCTCGCGGAGCGACGAGTGTACACGGTAAAGGTACCCAGCGGGATCAATTAGATGGAATGAGCCATTAAATGTCATACACACATGCGACATCAATCGATGTCGCCGCGTTTCACGCATCGGCCAAGTTAATAGCGCGTCATTGCGCGCCATCGTAGTCCACGGGGCTATCGGCCGCGTTTCAAGCGAAATTCGTTTTCCACCTTTCGCACAGCGAATTAAATCCGCGTCCTCCTGACCCGCGCGATTAATCGACCCTTTCAATAACGCGGCCCGCCGCTGCCCCGAAACTCTCCCAAATTGCAGTCGCGATCATTTTTATTTCTCTCCCTCTCTCTCTCTCTCTCTCTCTCTCTCTCTCTCTCTCTCTCTCTCTCTCTCTCTCTCTCTCTCTCTGTTTTTCCCCCCAAAACCGACGATCCCCTAATTCGCGCGTAAACGCGAGCCGAATTGCCCGCGGCTGAATCTCGCGGCCGCGCGAACGGAACGTTTACTCGCGCGTGAAACGTTTCGATTCGCGATTGAAACAACGTTTCGCCTCGTGTTTTATCGAGGATCGACAGCGCGATCTCGAAACGACGGCGCGATCACGGTGAATCTCGATTCGCTCGCAAATGACGAGCGATGGAAGAAAAAAAGGACCCGAGACGGGAAACGAGATGTCCCTCCCTGCGAAAGCTCTTTCACGATCTGCATTTTACGGCCATCCGAGCCGACGATTGTTCCTCGGAATTCAAGACTGGAGTCGCGAGTCGCTCCGGAGACCGGAAGTCGGAATCGACTGGAGTAACGAGCGTTCACCGGCCAATGTTTCCTTCGCGTTTGCGCAACGAGCCGCAATACTCGCGCGAGGTCGTCCAGCAATTAATTATCGGCCGCCGTCATCGCCGTCGGCTTTAAACGTCGCTCGATATCGCCGCCGGGAGCGAACTCTTTTCTTTCCCCGAATCGTTTCATGAATCGCGCGGATTCATTTCAACGACCGACGAGGACGGCATCCTCCCCCCCCCGTCTCCTCCCTTTTTCCCACGACGACTCCGTTTATGCCGGTCAATTATCGTCGGCGTCTTCTGTTTCGCTTCCGAATCGATATCGCCGCCGCAGACGGAAGGATCTTCGGACGCTCCGCCGCCGCCGCCGCCGCCGCCGCCGCCCCTCCCCCTCCTCCCGCCCGCCTGCCCGCGGAATCTAATAACGAGGGCGACACTGATAAAACCTCGCGCGCGTTGCCCGGCAAAAATCGCGGACGGCATTTTGAATCGGCGCAAGAGCGGATTCGGCGGACGCGGGGCGGCATCTGTCCGGCCGCGAGACAAAAACAGAGCGGATACGCGGATACGCGCTTCAAGCGCTTAATCGCCCGCGGGCCCGCAATAACGGAAATTCGAGCCGTCTCGTGTCGCATGTACGATATCATCCCGCGCAAATAATCGGGATCCGCGACCTCGCGCGCGCGCGCGCACTTATTGTTCTCTACGGCGGCGCGAGCGCGCGTTTGACCGGGCAAAAAGAAGGGAGGGAGGGGAAAAAAAGGGGAAAGAGAGAGAGAGAGAGAGAGAGAGAGAGAGAAAATGAAACAATGAAAATAAAAATGAAAAATATGGAAAACGCATTCGTCCTTGTCGACGCGGGAATTGCGCGCGAAGCGCGAGCGCGATTAAAGGCGACCCGCGGCTGGGTTTAATGCGTTTCGCCTATTCCCCCGACGATAATGGTAATGGTGACGCATCCCCGTTAAAACGCACCATCCCTCGCAACATCCCTCCGCTTCGGTGCGCGCCGCGAGGGCCATCGAATGGGGCGAGGAGTTACGCGCCAGTCGACGCGACGTTTGCTCCGCTGATGCGGCGTGCGTTTGAACGCGTTTGAAGGCGGCCATTGGCAAACGTTGCTTATTGATAGAGGGAGAGAGATAGAGCGAAGGAGGGGGGGGGGAGAGAGAGAGAGAGAGAGATGCACGCCGATGACGGATGAATGCGCGCGATCGTCGAGACACGTTAGCGCGGTTGTTCGCCGCGCGCTCGATAATTGATATTCCGCTCCGCGGGATATATCTATATATGCCATAACGATTTTACGGTACATTTATTCGCGGTACTTTCGCGGCCGCGACGTATCGTGCTTTCTCTCTCTCTCTCTCTCTCTCTCTCTCTCTGCCTTTTTTTCTACAAATCGCCGCAGCGCCGGCGGATTCGATTAATTTCGCGGCCGGAAAACAAATGAATTCTAATACGCGCGTATTGTTTGCGAATATCGCGGATGTAATATCGAAATGTGTGTACCTCGACGACGCGAGTTAGTTAGCGAGTTGGGATATTTCGCTTAAATAAATTTTATTGGCTCGTCGTGAAATAAAATGAGAGAGAAAGAGAGAACTGGCAGGCGCGCGCGGCGGGATCATCACGAGTCGCGCTTGGCGAATCGCGATCGTCAATGGAGAACGCGTCATCTCCGATCTCGGATGAAGCTGCAATTATATCGATTGACATTCGTCTCGTCTCGTCAGAGAGCGTCGCAAGCTCGGAACATCAGCTGCAACGCGTGCATCCGATCAAGATCCGCTCTATTCGCGGAGCGTCGAGAGCCCGTTACGCATCGAATAATGGTCTCAGTTACGTATCCGAGGACCATCGAAGGACCATCAATAGGATTTTGAAATAAATCGCACCGCGCCTCGGACAGAGAAGATCCTTGCGTAATTGCTTTCCCGGCGATCCTCGGGACTGCTCCCCCCCCCCCCCTCTCTCTCTCTCTCATTCGGCTCCGCGCGTAAGGCGCTCCGTATATAGATGAGGGTGCGTTCCCGAGCCCTCGATCGGGAAACTACTTTAACCTAGAGGAGGCAGGAATCCTCCTCCCCCCTCCCCCCTCCCCCCTCCCCGAACCCCCTTCCCCGCATGTAGCGAGGGGGAAGAGGCTCATAGCGGCCGCGTGGTAAACGCCATATCGCGAATAAATCGAGCCCCGCGTAAATTGCCGGAACGGCACGATCGAGGTATCGATCTCGCCGCGCGCGGCGTGGAGTAAACAATGCCGCCACATTGATGCGGCCACATTGAGATTCGAGAATTGAGAATTTCCCTCGAACGGTCCACGTGCGCGCGACATACGAGTCGCGAGATTAGGCTTTCGTTTCGGCTGGGTTTATTAATCCGATCGCCGCACTCGCCGCACGGATTTCCACGGGCGATAATGACGGTAATCGCGACTCGGTGAATATCAAGGTAGCTCCGTGCTTTGCCCCGTTACCGCATCCGATTACGGATAAATTCAAGCCGGCGACATCAGAGTTCGCACGCCGCTCGTAATCCATGCGGTCGTCCCGCGAATGTCGTCGTCGTCGTCGTCGTCGTCGTCGTCGTCCTCCTCCTCCTCCTCCTCCYCGTCGTWCTCGCCCCCCCCCCCCAGCAAGGGCGAGTCGAACCGCATGCGGCTGTCAATTACCGCCGCTCGCATAATTGCACTCGCGTTTGCCGGTTTACCTACCAAGTTTATCCCTCGCCCGCCGGGAACTCGGCGCGGGCTCCGATGATAATGCCATTAAAAAGCCGGCGCACGGCGGAATTCAGTCAGTATGAATAGCGGCGAGCGGTTTCACGCTACGGGGACCGGCGAAAATTAATCAGTAGTCGTGAGCCCGCAAAATTGCCCGGGGCATTTGTTTAACCAACATTCCGCCGAGTAATTCGAAACTTGCGCGGGATCCACTTGGAACGAGTTAGCTCGTGTCGCTCGAGTCCAAGTCGGAAGTAGACAAAGCAGCCGAGTCGCGTCTCGCTTTGTAGGTCACGTCGATGATGCGAAACCGCGCGTCGCCGCGACACGCCGTGACTCTTGAACCGCTCGCTGAACTGACCGGGAAAGGATTAAGACCGAAGTGTGACGAGCATCGAACGGTCTTCGAGGCTGCCAGAGGACGTACGCAGAATAGCGAAACGAGGCACAGCCGCCCGATCGGTCGCTTTGTCGGTCTTTACAAAGCGCGAAGATACAACGAAGGTATCAATGCCGACCGGTGCGATTCAACGCAGCGCTGTTTCCCGCTTCTTCTTCCCGATTATTTTCCCATTTTTCTCCATCTCTTCCCCTCTCTCTCTCTCTCTCTCTCTCTCTGTTTCGCGTCTCTCTTTGCTAGTCGCTACATCACCCGCGATGAAGATCGCACGCGCGTTGTCACGACGCGGAATGATTCTAGGTCGCCATTCCCATCTCGTAAAGTTTGCCGGGGAATTGTTGCGCCGTCAGGTAAACCGTGGCGAAGCGTTATTGTTCCAAAGTAATCGTCGACGCGACAAAAGAGAGGAAGAGAGAGAGAGAGAGAGAGAGATCAGGGACAGAGAAGAAGAGAAGACGAAACTCGGCCACATGTCCTTGTTCGTTTCGCCGATTCGGGAAATGATACCTCGACCGCGTAAAGGACGTAGATTTAAAGAGAGAAGACAGAGAAAGAGACAGAGAGAGAGAGAGAGAGAGAGAGAGAGAGAGAGAGAGAGAGAGAGAGAGAGAGAGAGAGTTTCCATGAATGATGAAACGGCGAATGAATGGCCGCGTCGAGGAGATGTAGAAAGAGCCAACGAACAAATGAGATCTAATTATAGAATTATTGCTGGCGAGACAGATCGAATGACGCGGCTGATTCTTATCGCACGCCTCGTTTCTAATCGATTCTCTCCCTCTTTGCATTATGAAATTCTTGACAAGAGTCATTTCGTTCGTGGCCGATTTTATTCCGCCAGTGATGAAACGTCTAGCCTCCGTCTCCGCGGAAAATTATCGCGATTACGTCATCGCGGCATCGTTAAAGGCTGCCGCGCGAAATTAACGCCAGCTATCGCGCCAATTATGCGCGCGCGCGCGTGTCACTCATATCATCGACATTGAGGATCGAACCAGTGCGTAAACCAGTACTGCGTGCCACGTACAAAATATCGCCGAATGCAAAAATCTACGATTGCAAGTCGAGATCCGTAAGCATCCGTTTGCCGCTATCGTTTGTCGCTATCGTGTTATTTACGCTTATAGAGCTTAAATTTCAATCGTGATTTATCGTCTCGGCTAACGCGCGGAAGCTCGACGACGGTCTCTCTCTCCCTCTCTCCCTTTCTCTCTCTCTCTCTCTCTCTCTCTCTCTCTCTCTCTCTGTCTCGCTGCAACAGCCGAAATAAATCGACGATTGTTGCGTGCTACAATCGACTTTTATCCGCGCCGCTTAAAGTCGCGCGCAGCAATGTGTCCCGATATTATCCCGAAAATAGCGGGAAAACAATCCGATGCGCCGTAACAAAGGGACCGGTTGCCGATCGATCGGGAACGCGCCATTTCGTCATCGCGGAATTCGTACGCCCGGAATTGTTGCGCCCCGCTATTGGCCGTCAGATAAACCGCCGCTGGAGCTTCATTGTTCCGAAGTAATCGGCGTGGCGGACGACAAGGCTCGGAGTGCCGCTCGACCGAATATTCCGCCGAGTTACGCTCCCCGAGCTCAGGCACGGACGGACGGACGGACGGCGGTCCGGAGCGGGGAAAAAAAACGCGAGACTTTTTGCCGACCGCCGCGCGCGGGCGCGAGAGACAGAGAGAGAGAGAGGGAGAGAGAGAGAGAGAGAGAGAGAAAGCGGGGGTAGGGGGGCAGCTCGATCGGGATAATCGACGCGCTCGCGCGTCAGGGAACGCGCGGATGATTCGCCGCAGCGAGACGAAGATCGGCGCCGAGCGGCGTCGCGCCGCGTTCGATCAACTGACGCTGAGCGCGCTATTCCACTTGGAGCGATGTATCGATTACCGGCGGAAACGACCTGCTCGTCGATCGAGCGAAAAAGGAACGGGATTGTTTCTAATTCCGGCCAGGCGATCGGAACGAAGCGTTGGCGTCGCCGCGTTCGATTAACCTGGACGTGAAAGCGCGATCGCGCGCACGTCCGCATCGGCACGACTGCGGAATAGGTCCGAAACACGTTCGAGACGTGGCTCTTGGTTGGCGCTGTTTCGCGATGACGTCCGCGATGAAACGGAAGATCCTCTCAGACCAAGTTGCAACGGGCCGAGCGGAGTGCAACACGCCCGCACGACGTTAAGCTCGTCCGGGAATAGGATGGCGCGGGTTTGATGACTCGAGGAGCCGAGGGAGGGGGGTGGAGGGGGAGGGCAAGTTCGAGGCTGCGCGTCCGCTCGGAATTAACTCTCTATCGAGACTGCGAGCGCGCGAGAGAAAGACAGAGAGAGAGAGAGAGGGGGGGGAGCGCCGTCGTATCGTTTCTTTGGCGAGGTGATTGATGAGCCGAGCTCATCGGGAGACCAACCAACCCTCCGCCGCTGTCCGCCCCCGCGACTCCACGTCGATCGTATCCGCCGATTATCCACGTCGACAATTTGACGTGTCGTCGGCGGCGAGGAAAAAGCCGCACCCCTCGTGATCGAGAAATCGCCACGGGCGACGAGGGTTCCCGACGAACCCGATATCCGTTCTCGTCGGACTCTCCGCTCGCGGGAATGCGCGGACTGCGTGATTATCTCTCCGATGAGAGATCGAGATTCGATCGGGACTCGACTCGTTCCCGATTTCATCGGGACGGCAAGTTCGGATACAACCGAAACTCCGGACGCGTTCGCGCGGAAGACTGCTGCTGCTGCTGTAATTCACGAGCGCGCGATTGCACGCGAGCTCGTGCCGATACACTCGGCGCGCGCGATTCGTCGCGCGATCGATAGGGCTTATCAGCTCCTTAATTTAACTCACCCCTTCGTCGTGCATTAGCGCGTGCCCGGGCGTGCATTAGTCCACATTACCGTTTGATGCGATCGATGGTGTCGGCAAAGCGCGGGCGAGAGCCTCGCGACTCTCTCTCTCTCTCTCTCTCTCTCTCTCTCTCTCACTCGATTGCGAGCAAGCAAAGAACATGCACGGCGTTTGCGTTCGCGCTCGCGAGTCTTTGCCGATCGCTTCGCGCAGCCTCGCAGCGGTTTTTAATCGCTCTCAATCTTCTCGAAGGAGTATAAAGGCCTGCCGACTCGTCGGGCGACGAACAATGCCGGAGGATTTCGGATACGCAGGCCGCGGGAAGCTGCGCGGCACGCAGCTCGGCTTTATCCTCCCGCGCAATGCGCGCAACGCCGAAAGCGGAATTTTTAATAACGCGAAATTAATCGCGTTTCCTGCCGCAACGACAGATAGCAGTCGGCAGATAGCTGCCGCCGCGCTCGCGCGGATGACACTTCTCGCAATTACGTCTTGTTCGCCGTTGAGCGTTGTCGCAAGGCGCGCCGACTATTGTCGCCCCGTATCATCAGCTTTGCCAAGCATTACCGACACGGAACGCGGAGCGTGACCCACTTGCGGAGACTATAACGCGCGTATCTCTCTTCCGGCATGCTCGTCGCTTCCAGATACCAGGTCGTTTCCAGCATTCGAGCGAACAAGCAGCCGGCCGGCCAGCCAGCCAGGCTGGCTGGCAAGGCTATACTTATCCCTCGCGATAGAGTTATCGAATATTTATAGCCGGCTGTCGGGCTCGGATTCGTCAGGCTCGCGTTGATACTCGCTGCTCGCGCTCGCGACGATCAATCGCGCGCGGACGGACTCCTCATCGATCATCTCGCGATCTTACGCGAGGTACAAGGCAGCTCGGATGTATCGAATCGAATCGGCGGCCGCTCATCGACACGACGTTCGATCGAGAAGAGTCCTCCTCCACAAGCGTGCTCGACGAAAGCGCGATGAAGCCGAGCCGGCGCGATTCTTCGCGATTCTTCGCGTCGGTAGTTTAATCGCATCGCGGCGGTAGTTGGCGGTAGTTGGATCAATTTTAGCGAGCTCGGGAAAAGCCCGCCCCGAGATAGAGGACCTCATACATCAAGACCGACGTCCGCGTCGAAGCGCCGAATGGAATGATCGGAGAACCCCTCGGCGCCGACGTTCCAATTTATTCGCACCGAGAATGCCATGAATTAACGACGAGAATTATTATTGTCGTTAAACAGCGCGGGCGGGCGGGCGGGCGGCAAAAACGGTAGCGGCGCATAATTCACTAACGGCGTGAAATTAACAGCGGGATATTCCCGATGACTGGCTGGGGACGCGAGCGACCTACGACCCGCAGAGGCCGCCTGTTAAAACGAACGCGATCGTTAACGCGAAAATCGCTCGCCGCTTCGAGTCCGCCCACGAAATCGCCCTCCCCAAGATGACGATGTCTCGTCGCCAGTTGGGAGACTGCTTTCGCGGCATCCGCGCCGACAAAAGGCGACGATTAGGTGGATCGTTGATCCGCAACGCGGAGACGCGCGGTGCCCGCATTAATCGCGAGGGCAAAGCAAGACCTGTCGCAAATATTCGGACGACACATCAAAGCGCCCCGCAACGCGTCCGCCTTGGCGGAACTCGCGTCGAATGCGCCCAGACGAGGGGAAAGCGGGGAGCTGACTGGTCGGGGCAGGAGGGGAGGTAATTAAGCGGCCACTGTGTACATAGATACGCGATCGGCCGGCCGGTCCCGCCGTTATCGCGACACGACCAATGTACACACGATGCCATTAGATTATGCTCGGTCGCATTGCGCACACGTGTCGATGCGGCTGCGCGCATGCGCGCGTAACGTTTTACACGCCGTCGCGGGAATCTTAACGATTTGCAGGCAATTGCACGCGAATGCCACGCGCGTGAATCCTGATGAATTCCACGGAAACGCGACGCTCGATGGACCGTGATTCGATCGTGATTCGTTCATCATCGGCGACATCATGTCAAGGTGTCAAGGATTTTTATATGAGGTTTGTCTTTGCTTTGGATGTAAACTTTGTTTGTCGATGTAAACAAGCATATATCGAATATGAGTCGCAATCGAAACAAAAAAGGATTCTTATATGCGTTATCTTTTGTTTGGAATTTTGGAAAGCCGCGAGAAAGCCCGATGTAAGCAATGTGTCAAGCATATGTCCAAGAGTCGCAAGACCAAAGGATCAAGTCGCAATCGTTGCCGACACAAAGAAAGATCGTTGTCGTTTGCTTACAACGAACGATCCTTACAAGGATCAGTGTCCTCAGTGTCTGAATAACATTTGTTATTCAGCTAGAGCGAGTATTCAAATATTGCAACTGTCAATTTGTTTGACGATTAAAGAAGATTGTTGCGTCTTCTACGACTCTCATCTTTACTCAACACACTCCCTCGAACCTGTAATAAATAAATATTTAAACAAAGTGTTGGGCGAAATATCACAGGCGCGTTAACAATCGGCGAGAAAGCAATGCTGCTTGGCGAGAACAAGCAGCGCTCTCCGTTGTCCGCGATTTCCCCAGACGAGGATGTCGAGATGCGATACCCGCGTCGCCCGGACGGATGATGATCATCAGCGACGAACGTGTTGCCCGAATCCGCCGCTAAACTGGAACAATGGATGAGCGCGATAACGCGCGAGCGTGTACGTGGCCTGCGACAACCCTCCCAGACGAATGGGGAGGGGACGTCGAGGTCGCGCCGTGACCGGGCGAAAAGTGGACGCGAGGAGACGAAGATGGATTTCCGATCCGCACGCGCAGAAAGAGAGAGAGAGAGAAAGTGGATTTCTCGATCCGCGTAACGGTTCCCGAGGGGAACAATTAGACGGTTCACGGATGTCAATGGGGAACCGGCACAATGGCGCGACCTTTGCTCCTCGCTCGTCGCCGTATCTATTACCGACGGCACACGTCTCTCTCTCTCTCTCTCTCTCTCTCTCTCTCTCTCTCTCTCTCTCTCTCTCTCTCTCTCTCTCTCTCTCTCTCTCTCTCTCTCTCTCGTTTCGTTTGGTCTCTCCAGCGGCGAGACGCATCGCCATTGCCACCTCGGCGATGGCACGCACGACGTGGCAGACGCGTTGAATCAACGTTGGAGAACGCTCCCGACTCGGCGATGTATGTATCTTACAGCGGCGGGGAACAGTTATCCCGAACCGTCGTCCGTATCCAGGTGGGACGCGGCATCGCCGAATTGCATTACATCGCAGCACGTGCACGTGCAAACAGCGACGTGCCCGGCTTGTTTGGTCTGCTAACCGCTCGGGGAGCGACGTTTGATCGTCGCGCGTGAAGCCCCCGGGAAAAGATCATCCGTCTCGTCGGCGAGATCCGTCTTGCCGCGCGCGGCACGAATATCCGCGAATATCGATCCGCCGCGGGGAGCCGGAAGTCGGAAGGGCTTGGTACCGTCGTTGGCCAAACTTTCCCGCGCGAGGACAGGGAAAGCTCCGTCGCGAGCTTCCGGTTCGATTATACTTCCGTTTACTTGCGTGACGGCAGCAACGGCAGCTACGGGGGAGACTCCTCGGGGCAAGCTCCTCTCCCTCGAAGAAGAAGAAGAAGAAGCGGGATTGCCGCGGCCGCGCATTTGCATTTCGCCCCGCCCGCCCGCCCGCCCCCACCCACTCCCCCGCGGGGGTGGCGGAGCGCGGACGCCGGGCGCCGTTAAATTAAGGCGGGATCGCCGGGAATTTTTGCGCCGCGAGAAGGGCGGACGGCCCTCCGGGGAGGATCCGTTCCGGCGCGGAGAGGGACGGCCGTAATTGGGGGAACATTTCTCTCCAAGTGCTCGTTTCAAGACGCTCCCGCGGGCATCGCGGGGGGGGGGGGGAGGCAGATCCTCGCGTTCCTTCGCGCGCGCGCGAGGCTCGACCGCGCTCAGCTGGACTCGCCGAGGAACGGCGACTTTACGTCATCGCTCGCTAGCGGGATCCATAAAACGCGAGGCGCGTTTGCGGAATGCGAGGCATAAAGTTGGCCTCGCCGGCAACCGGATGGACCGGGCGAAATCCGATCGGAAGGCCGCTTTCCTGCGGAGAGCGCGCTCCAAATTTATCCGTCCACGTTACCGACACTCCGTCGCGGGATATCGCTATAAACTTGGGCAGCATGAAAAATCTATTCGGGGAACGATAAATGGACATTGAGATAAAAGCGTTTTCCGAATCGAGAATGGAGAATGCGCTGCATCCGTTCGCTAAAAACCTTCTTGAAGCGGATATCCCGCGTTTCGGCGCGAGGACCGGAGGACGAAAGCGGGCTGCTTTTATTTTTCCGTCAATGTGTCAATGTGCAATTATGCGGGGTGCAATTATCGCAGCGCGGCAAGCGGCTGCCGAAAACGCTCAGGAGCGAAGAGGGAAACCACCAAAGGGCATCGCTCCCTTTTTCCGCCCCTTTTGCCGCCGGTCCTTCGCGATACTCTCGCCGTCTTGGCGAGCGTTACATCGGGAGGACGCGATATTTCTCTTTCCCCCTTCCCTTCTCTTCCCTTCCTCCCCGTAATATCCTCTACAGCGTCGGGGACGGCGGCCGGTTCTCCAATAAAACGTGCTGCGCGCAAGCCGGCGGGCGGATCGCGCGACTCCGAGATTACGTAATTTATTTTTCTCGCCGAGAGCTGCCAGAAGCTATGATGCTCCTATCTCTCTCTCTCTCTCTCTCTCTCTCTCTCTCTCTCTCTCTCTCTCTCTCTCTCTCTCTCTCTCTCGCTGTCGGTGCTCCCGAGTAAGGGGATGCGCGCCGCGTCGTATTTCGTATTAACACGAGAAGAGTTAATTAACTGTTGATCCGCGCGGCCTTGTTCCTGAATTCGTAATTCCTATTACGCGCCGCATCTATAATTAAAATCGGCTCCACGTTCGCCGTTTGCCGGCCATTGGCGGCGCGTGCGTTCCGCCATTCGACTCGATAGCGGAGCGAGCGACCTATCGACCCGTTCCCGAGAGAGCCCGGAGTCGATTTTTTAAATAAATTAACGATCAAATATTTGCCACGAGCTACGAGTAATTTTCAATGGATATCAAGTTACTACACAAGTTTGCCGGCACCGGCGGATAACCCGTTCGCCCGTTACGCTTCGCCTGGCTCTTTCGAGATCCCGGCGAGCGGCCGGCGAGAGAAGAAGCTGCCGTTACGAGAGGACACGCGTCAACGTGCGTCCCGGCACAATGGCTGCGAGGGCAATAAGCAGCACGTGATGCGGTGCCTCGTGCGTGCGATATGTTCCGCCGCATTGCCGACGACCTCCATAAATCCAGAGCGAGCGCTCCTCGCGCGGAAGTCGCTCTTGCTCGATTGCCGTGCTCCCTCTCAATGCGCGACATTAAGCATCCGACAACGAGCGAGGGTCTGGGATTCAGATTTCTCCAGCGAAGCGGAATCCGCCTGAGAATCAAACCCGCGGAATGAAATTCCATTATTTATCCGGCTGGCTCCCTCCCTCTCCTCCGAACAACGACGAGTCGGCGAGGCTCCCGCGCGCTCGAACGCGTCCGTAACTCGACGGCTTTCTTCGTACTCCCCGTTCATCTTTGTCCTCTGTCTTTCCCTCCCCCCCCACCCCCGCCCCCCTGTTGTCGGCGAAAATTAAATCGCGCCGATTGCGCGGCGGCCAAGCGCATTCCCTCTCTCTCCCTCTCTGTTGCTCTCACGGACGACAGGCTGCACATCGCGGGAGATCACCGGGCGATTTCCGGCAACGCGAGCCGGCAACTGGCTCCCGGCATATTGCGCGACCTTTGCCCCGGCCGCTCGATTGTCGCGTAACCATTCGCCGCATCTGAGTCTCGGGTATTCGCCGAGCCCGTGAATGCCGGTACCGCACCGCTCGGCCTTCCCCATAGTTCACCAGACACGATCGGCACGACGGCAGCTTCCTCGCTGGACCGTTTTGCATCTCCATTCGCCTCCGCCATCCGCTCGCGGGCTGGCGGCCTGTCCGGCACGGGATTCTAATTATCGGGCAATTAGTGCCAGAGTCTCGAACGCGATACGGCGGATTTAAGAATCCGCTCGCGCGAGGGTTCGTGACTCTCGCGATATCTTATTCGCGATATCTATTCGTCGAGTCTTGGAATGAAACGTGCGTCTCTCTCTTTCTCTCTCGCGGAATTCCTTGTCGATTCGTTCGGTCCTAATGGACAATTTTCCGCATTGATCGTCCGTTGGGCCTTCTCGCCGTCGTCGAGTTTTCTCATCGCTCGCCTGCCATCGAAGAAGAAGAAAGAGGAAGAAACGACGTTCCCCGCGGAGGCTGGCAACTTCCCTGCCTGTCCGAATGAGAAAGTTTCGGTCGGAGCGGTCGAGCTTTCAGCGAGCTTCTAAAGTCTTTGTCCATGAACGGATGTAACGTGTATTTTTCAAGGTTGCAACACGATAACGTTTACGACAAGATACGATGATCCACGGAATTCTTCACGGGATGATGGCGGAATCTCGCGAGGCTACGCGAGACTGGAAGAGATTGCGAGACAGAAGAACGATCGAAACGTGTGCTCTCTCTCTCTCGAGGATCGCGTCACGCGCGAGAGGAATTCCCGTTTCCGAGTAAAGGCTGTTCGATCCAATGAAGAGAGAAGGAGCACCTCGCGCGAGAGAAGCGCGAGGCGCACTTGTCATCGCGTACACGTATACAGTCGCGGAAACGCAACTTGTTATTTCACTCGGGCGGACGTAATCCGCCGCGAAAAGCGCGCAAGTCGAGACTCCTCCACTCCTGCAATGCACTCCGCGGTGCAATTGCTCCCAAGGCCGCCCGAGAGCTTTTAAGTACCGGGACGTGAGTGCGTTTAGCGGAAAAATTCGTATTCCGTTTACGTTCAGCGGCGAGCACGCGCCCTCAGAGGTGAGGACGGAGAAGAGCAGGGAGAGGAGAGGGGGGAAGTCTCGTCCTCGTCGCCGTTCTCGTCGCGAGCCTGCTTTTTATCCCAGGGGGCGGAAAATCCGGCCCCCCC